>JANHFT010007799.1:194075-215878 GCA_032467955.1 Pseudoxenodon macrops | reverse complement strand
CCTGTCTGTTCTACATAATCACGGGGTGTGTGTGTGTGTGTGTGAAGCCATGCAGGAGATCAGGTATGCATGAATTGCCCATGTGACTAGGACAGACGGGGAGGGAGCTAACTACCAGATGGCAAGAACACAAGATTGTTGGCCGAGCAGGTACAAAAATAGCCAGGGAAATGATTGAAGCCTGGGAAAGGGGTCAGTGGTGAAATCCAAATTTTTTTAACTACCGGTTCTATGGGCGTGTCTTGGTGGGCGTGGCAGGGGAAGGATGCTGCAAAATCCCCATTCCCACCCCACTTGGGGGCAGCCAGAGGTGGTATTTGCCAGTTGTCCGAACTACTCAACATTTCTGCTACCGGTTCTCCAGAACCTGTTGGATTTCACCCCTGAAAGGGGGCCCTTATCGGTCAACAGGAGTGCTGATTTACCCCCAGCTTATCAGGTACTTAGGAATGAAGGGCTGAGCAGCACAAGGAAATGGCAGCCAATCGCCAGCCATCAACACCCCAATCAATCAACCAGGCACCACATAAGTACTACACATAGAAGAGTCCAAACTGAAGATGGGCTCCAGCATGAGTATGAAAGCGCAAAAGACTCAATCTCGGTGATCAACCCAGATTGGCTCCTGCAACACGTTGGTTAATTGTCCTCCGAAAAGCCAGAGACAGCTGCAACGTTCCATAAAAATGATACCGTACTAAGAATGAAGGGATGAGCCAAAAGAAGGAAATGTCCTGGAGGATTCTCTCTTTATCTGTGCTTCTTTGTCCATATTATCTTTTAGGAAAACCAAACTTTCACCGATTTGCTTGGAGACCACGGAAAACCAGTATGGCCATCATGGGAACTGGTAAAATGGATGATGAGAATCTCTTCTCACACGTTTCCAGCCATTGGTAAGAACTCAAGACCTGGGGCAGTTCTTTATATTTGTACTTTGCCGCTTCTATTTTTTTAAATCTAAGGCACTTTTGGTCGCTGCCTGCTGAAAGCACGCGCCTGCGCGCGGAGTTATCCGCACCCATAATGCAATGCGTGCATGACCACCCACCACCCGCACCTGTGAGTGCGACCTCCCCATGCTCCCGCTGCCCCCTGTACATGCACGTGCGACCCCCATGCGCTCCCCCTCCACCCACGCATTCGTGTGTACACCCTGTGCATGCACCCCGTCCCGTGTGCATCTCCTGCATGCGCTCCATGCATGCATGCCAGAGACCCAAAAACCAGCTGGCCGGTGGGAGGCGCACGTGCATGCGCAGTGAAGCTGAGCTGGGCCGATGGCACGTGTGCCCTTGGTTCGCCATCACGGATCTAAGGATTTGCTCTAGGCAGGAGGTTGATTGGACCAGAAGACTTTCATCATCCTTTCTAAGTCTAGAATTCTATGATTCTACATCATGGGACTCTACTCATCTGTCTGGTGCAGGGGTCTCTAACATCGAGAACTTTGAAGACTTGTGAACTTCAACTCCCAGAATCCCTCAGCCATCCATGGGGGATTGAAGCAGTGGTGAAATATTACCTACTCGGTTCGGTTCGGGCAAGTAGATAGCGGCGGCTCGTGGTGGTTCGGAGAACCGGTGGCGGCCCTAGCACGAGGCTCCGCCCACCCGCTCAAACGTCACCATTTCTGGGTTTTTTTTACCCTCTGCGCATGCGCAAAGCCTTCTGCGTATGCGCAGCGGGAGAAAACATGTGTGACGTAGGCGCGTGCGCGAGCGAAGTGAGCCAGTAGGGAAGGTAAGTAGATTTCACTGCTGGATTGAAGTCCACAAGTCTTAAAGTTGACAAGGGTTGGAGACCCCGTCCTCTGGAGGAATTCCCAGGGGGACCTGCACACCCCCAAAATCAAGAAAGCCACATATCTGAACACCCACAAGGCATGGCGTAGGACAGTCCGTTTAAACGCGCGGAACCCACCGTTGTCGTCGTGAATTGGTCTGCCTCAATGTCTTTTCCTCCCCAGCACTAGGAATAACGGAGAAGTTGACGAAATACAACTCCAAGGCGAACGCCAAGCTAGCGAGCATGGCGCAGAGCCTTCAAGCAGAGATGGTGGAGTTACTGGGAGACAACGGGGTCTTCTTATACCCTTCACACCCTGTTGTAGCTCCCAAGCATTACACGCCTCTGGCCATGCCCTTCAATTTTGCCTACACAGGTAAGAAGCTCCCTGTGTCCTTCTTTTGAATCGCTGCGATTGATGTAACTCTATTTCTGGAAGCTGCAATGGATTAGATTAGAAGAGGCCAGTTGCCTGCTCTGAAGACATTGAAGTCTTAACGTTGGGTGGGATTTTAATGAAGCTATACCTTAGAGGTGGGTTCCTACCGGTTCTATCCGGTTCTATAGAACTGGTAGTCACTTGGTGATGACGTCACGGAGCCAGTCCTGTCGTTGGCTCCGTGGACACCACTGATTCTCTCTGTCTGTCTCTCTGACTCCCTCGCTCTCCCTCTCTCTCTCTCTCCCTCTCTCTCTCTCTGACTCATTCTCTCTGTCTGTCTCTCTGACTCCCTCCCTCTCTCTCTCTCTCTCTCTGACTCATTCTCTCTGTTTCTCTGAGTCACTCCCTCCCTCTCTCTCTCTCTCTGTCCCTCTCTCTCTGACTCATTCTCTCTGTCTCTCTCTCTGTCTCTCTCTCTCTCCCTGACTCTTTCTCTGTCTGTCTCTCTGACTCTCTGTCTCTCTCTCTCTTTCTGTTTGTGTGTTGCTTTCTCGTTTCAATGTTTTGAACAATTTGTAAACTGCCCAGAATTGCTTGAAGTTGGGCAGCATAAAAAATTATTATTATTGTTATGGTTAGTCGCATAACCCTCCAGATGGATTGGATTTGTCATTTTTATCCACCTATCAAGTCCTTCCCAAGGACCTAGGATAGGCAGATGTGGGAGTGTTAAAGGTATCGTTGCATTATTATTATTTACACTAGGGCAGGATTCGACCCTCTAATCAGTGTTGCCCTTTTAGAAGTGATCGTAGTTTTCCTCTGATCTCTAGCAGTCGTTGCGTCTTCCATGCGGAATGCTGATTTATACAGCATTCCTTGCATTCTTGCTCTAGATAAATCCAACAATGAAGGCTGGAATCTTCCAACTAATTATATCATTGTTCTGACCTGGGGCCTCTTGATTAAACTAAATCAAACAAACGGTGTTTAACAAACCTCTGTTTATTTCCAACAGCAGTAAATTAAATCCATTCAGAGCCGTACTAAATTCCCAACAAGGTTATTAACCAACCTTTATCTTTCTTGGCACACTGCCAAAGTCCTAATTGGCAAGGAGTTGCTCAAGGTCAAACAAAACACGGGAGGCCGAACAGAGCTGCTGAGGTAGTTCATGCTTGCATTGGGAACAGTCTCCCCCTGTTCCTCCGTCTCGCTCCCATCAGACCCCCGCAGGCTCCGGCACCCCCCTCCCAGATGGCCCTGGCCCCATCTCTGCCTCCGATGCAGAGACCCTGTCCGAGCCCACCCCAGACTCCAGAACTGAGCCATATTCTTCTCCGCTGTCTGACTCATCTGCCAGCTCGGCAGGCTGCCGGTGAGCCACAACAAATTCCTCTTCACTCAATGCAAGCCAGGCAAGTCAAAAGGTTGGACAGCCATCGTGTACCTGCAGCAAAGAGGCTCAGCTCACCTATTAATGAGTGCTAAGAGATATATATTCTTTTTAAAGTAAAAAAAAAAAAGGTTTCTTGAGAGATGACTGGGGTAGAAAGGACTCACGTCTACATTTAGGCTACCTTAAACAAAGAGTTGGGTGTGGGGGGGAAGACTCTGTTTTGTTTCTAAACACACCTCTGTTTGGTGTGATTTTACAGGTAATCCTCTACTTATGACCACAATTGCATTGCTAAGTGAGGCAGTTAAGTGAGTTGCACCCCGTTTTACAACCCCTTTTTTGTCAGTTTTTAGTGAGTCATGTGGTTGTTAAATGAACCTGGTTTGCCCCTTTGACTTTGCTTGTTGGAATCGTGAGGGAAAAGTTATAAACGTGATCATATGAATCCAGGACAGTAAAATTGTTCATAAAAGCCTGTCAGTTGCCAAGCGTCTGAATTTTGATCATGTAACTATGGGGTCATAAGTGTGAAAACTGGTCATAAATCCACTTTTTTCTGTGTCCTTGTAACTTTGAATGGTCACTAAATAAATGATTGCAAGTTGAAGACTAACTGTATAATATTTTTGGTGGCTAGGGCTCAGTTTTTACCACAAAGTGGAATTAAATGCCACTTTGTAGCAAAACCATATGTACCTCAGGACACTGCAAATGGCGGTAAATGCAAACCGGTTGCCCAACACACAAAATGTGGTCATGTGATTGCAGGGGAGGAGCAACGTTAGAAAAATTCAAAACTGGATTATAATCAATTTTGAGTGGTCCATCTTAAATTCAAACAGTTACTAAGCCGTCTTTTGTTTCATTACTATTTTAACATTCACCTGAGGGCTTCATGCAAATCATAGGGTACTGCAGCTCTTAACTAGCCTTTGATTTTACACCACACTGTATGAATGCAGCACACAGACACACACACACACACACACAGAGTTTCACATCTGTGTCAAATTGACCTATTGAAGGTCAGGGACAGGTGATTTAAGTGACACTGCCACGGTAGAATTAAAAAAGCAACTCTCCAAAGGTCTTGAAGCAATGGGGTTAGCCTCGGAACAGTGTAATTGGCAGGTTTGACTTTTGTAATTTGCACATGTCTTTTATCTCCATTCTCTGTCTCTCTGATGTCTGATTAAACTGACCAGCCTTCTGGGAATTTTAAAAAATCTGGTATGTTACAGACTGTTTTTATTTGCTGTGCTTTCTCTTGTTGAGGGTCTGGTGCATTCCTGGATGTATCTGTACCAGTATTAGCTCAACAACAGGCTTGAAATAAATCCATCATCACCCATGCTTTGTTTTGCCTAATCTGTACCTAAAATGTTTAGTTAACAATTGATTGCTGACCCAAATAGATGGACATTATAATAATAATAAAAAATTCTTAATGAAGTTGCACGAGAGCTTCAAAAATACATTTATAAACTGTCTTAAACAGATAGCACAGGGGTGTCAAACTTGCATTGTCATGGCATTGTCACGTGACGTATCGTGACTTCCCCCCCCCCTTTGCTAAACCGGGTGTGGGTGTGGCCAGCTCGTGATGCATCCGGCCTGTGGGCCAGGAGTTTGACACCCCTGAGATAGCAGAACTCTAATTATAAGCATCACCTCAACATTGATAAAGCCAAGATTCTACTGCAACCATATAACAATATCCTCTGTAGCAGTTGCATGTCCCAACAAACATTAAATCAAATTTATCTAATGCAATAGTTCACCACTCTATGCCCCATGCAATAAATGATGTTAAATGAATAAAAACTACTAGATATGGAAGCAAACTAGTATAAGATTAGTAAGAACACTTTTAAACAAATCCTATGAAAGCCACTATCGCTGCCTCTCCTTCACAGCAGCCTCCATGGCAAACTGTGTTGTTGCAAAACAAATGGTAAGAGCACAAGGGTGTTAATCATGCAAATGTCACTCTTAAGATATTTGTTTCCCAATATATGGCACAAGCAAGCATTCAATACTCATGCAATGATGTTATCCATGCACATCTTCATTCATGGGTCATGATGTAAATAGTGCTATTTAAGCATTTAGGTTGGGACTCAAGTATGAAAGGGTTCTTTTATGACTTAAACTTGTAGACTATAAAGAAGAGTTTTACATTAAAGCTTTAAACAGAAAACGTATCTGGCAGATTAGACTGAAACAAATCCTAGGGTTAATTTGTAAATCATGCTAAATTAAATAACAGTATTATGTCTTGTGTGTTGTGCAAACAAGACATTGGATCACTACCAGTACATAATATCAAGACAGCTTCTAACAGTAATACGGTATGATTATAATCATTTGTATACTGCCTACTTTTGCAAGAGTCTTAAGCAATTTAATGATAAAAATGTAATCCCTGCTTGAGTTAAAACCCAAAATTAAAAGCCAACCATTGCTGCTTTCCTAATTGGGGCTTTCCACATCAAATAGGGGAGGAACAGCACCATCTTTATAGCCTTCCAAACTATTGCCACATGCCAAAGTGTTCCAGGGCTTAAGGCATGCGCAGAGGATAAAAAACTCCCAGAAATGGTGACGTTCGGGTGTGTGGGTGGAGCTTCGAACTTTGGCCACCTGTTCTCTGAACCACCTGCGGCCACTGCTACCTACTTGCCTGAACCAGACTGATTAGGTAGTAGTTCACCACTGCATCACACTCCCTTACTGTGTCTCCAACTGGAGGTCTCTTCTTTCAAGTGGCATCTTAACATACAAAGCTATTAAGAATCTTATGCTAATTAAACTTCTTGGTTGGGAACCATTCTTTAAAAAAAAAATTTCTGAGTATATTAAGATCAATATCTGGAGATTGTCATGATTTTACAGGAAGTCCTTGACTTACTACATTCATTTAGCAACTGTTTGAAATTATGATGTGCTAAAAAAAGTTTTTGGATGGCTTCTCACACTTATGACGATTGTAGTGTTCCCCATTGCAATGCGATAGTGATTTGGGCACTTGGCCACTAGCATGTATTTAAAGCATCCCAGGGCCATGTGATTGACATGTGCAGCCTTCCCAGCTGGCTTCCGACAAGCAAAAGTCAATGGGAGAAATTGGGGTCGCTTAATGATTGCTGCAAAAAGGTTGTACAATTGGCTACAGTCATGTGACTCAAATGGCGATGCATCCCTTAGCAATGGAAGTTCCAGTCTCAACCAAGGTTGCAAGTTGAGAGACTATTTGTATTTAAACTTGGGACTGTAAAACATTTGTAGTGGTGGGGATTCTTGCCGCAAAGGCATTTATGCCTGTACTGATCACCTCTAATGTTCTTATGTCATTCTCCTATGTGTAAATTAATCCATCAACAGCTCTCTAGTTCAGCCTTTTCCAACTGGAGTCTTCTAGATGAAGTAGACAATGCATCCTATCGGCCCACCCAATGGACAGGGGATGATGGCTATTGGATCCAGCTTTGTTGGACAATGTTGTTTGAAAAAGATTGCAAGATGAAATCCAATTCTTATCCCATACAGGTTTTGCTGCCATTCCTACTCGGTAGGATTAAAACATACTTATGCAAAGCACAGTTCAGTTTTATCATTTCAAATATAATTTTATTCTAGAAAATATTTTTCCAAGCTTTCTTTAAATTCATTTTTACAAAACAAAAGCGCTGATCCAAAATGGCATTTTGAAATGTGTGGTGGTTTATTGCTTTTCTATAAATTGTTGCTAGGATTCTGTATAATCCATAAGCCTTTCTAGGCCAGGTCACACAGCTGCACAAAGTGTACTTTCTGTTACTGTTTCTGGAAGAGGCACTCAGGTCAATTAGTGTTGCAAGGCAGCTTAAGCTTTATGACCCAACAGTTGCTGGTGAAATATTATTGGCTCCCTTTCTAGATATCTGCATTATACAGGTAGTCCTCGACTTATGAACTCAATTGAACCCAATACTGAAATGGTATGGGGTTTCCTGCCAGAGCAGGGGGCTGGACTGGAAGATTTCCAAGGTCCTTTCCAGCTCTATCCTATTCTATTTCCATTGCTAAGCGGGACAGTTTATGAGTGTCCCATTTTACGACCTTTCTTGCCATAGTTATTAAGTGAATCACTGCAATTGTTAAGTTAGTAACACCGCTTGTTAAGGGAACCTGGATTCCCCATTGACTTTGTCAGAAGGTTGCCAAAAGGGAATCCCACTGCAACCGTCATAAATAAGAGCCGGTTGCCAAGCGTCTGAATTTTGATCATGTGACCTTGGGGGGGGGGTGCTATTAAGTGGGGGAAATGGTCATAAGTCACTTTTTTTCTCCCAATGGTCACTAAATGAACTATTGCAAGTCGAGGACCACTTGTATTAGGATATTAAACGCTTAACAGGAAGCTATGGTTCGTGGGTTTATCCTGACACTGCTTGTGCTGGTTTTGGCCACGTGTAGGTCACTATGAAGTCTGCCATCGAACAGGGCAAGTAAGACACTGGAAGGTAGAAGAATTTGGCATCCAAGCCACCACTGTAGCGAGCACGAGGGTAGCGGGAGGTCAGGCCGTGTTCTATGCAGTCAGTGATCAAGAAGAGGTTCTTGTTGCTGCTTTTCATGAGGTTCTGTAAGAACTTCATAACTGTGTGAAGAAAAAAAAAGACAGAGTGAATTCTACAATGACTTACTAGCCACTTGAACTTTTTGATAATTCAAGGAACCAACTGCTCCATGAAAGCCAGCCTCTAACCAAGCATTCCCTGACCTGGTGCCATCCCACCCACCCCCCGCCAATCTCATCCTTTCTTCTGATCAACTTCCTTGTTTTTGTTCATGCAGGTGGTTGAAGGGCCAGCAAGAAGACAAACAGGATACTGATGTCCACTACCACTCACTGACAGGAGAGGGCAATTTCAACTGGCGGTACATCTATCCTTTCGACTACCTTGCAGCTGAAGAAAAGATCGTTATTTCTAAGAAAGAGTCTATGTTCTCCTGGGATGAAACGGAATACAAGATTCCAGCCCGACTCACATTACAAGTGTGGGATGCTGATCACTTTTCTGCTGATGACTTCCTTGGTATGTCGGAGGCCTTGATTGCTGATCAGATTTAACTTCTGGAAGGCAGATGTTCCCTGGATCAGAAATACAGTGAAGATGGGCTGGCACAGGGGATGATGGATAATCCTCTCAGGAATGAGTAATAAGCAGAGTTTAAGACTGTGGGGATGTCACCAGTAGTTTGCTTTAAACAACTTGCACCAATTAAAATGAAGATGACATACATTGATCTGAGACTCATTAATGTTAATATTTCGGAATGTTATTTTAAAAATAGAAGTGGGCCTTATAAATCCCATGGTCCTCTCCAACTTAAAAGTTGAGCCAAAGAAACATAGAAGATTATAATATTCTGATTTATCTCTAGCAGTCCTTGTCTCACAGCTAAGGGAATCTTCAATATTCTTCCCTTCTCTTCATACTCCCGCAGGAGGGATTGAGCTTGACTTGAACCGCTTCCCGCGTGGCGCTAAGACAGCCAAGCAGTGCAGCATGGAGCTGGGAACTGGGGAAATAGAGGTGCCCATGATCTCTATCTTCAAGCAGAAGAGGGTGAAAGGCTGGTGGCCCTTTTTGGCTCGAAATGAGAACGACGAAATGGAGATGACGGTAATGTTGATGTTGGGAGACCTGGCATTGCTGTTTAAAGGGAGTGAGAGATGTGAGGAAACCTAAAGCCAAGACAATTGGAAAAAGATTGTGTTAGATTGTAGGAGTAAAAAGTCCCTAAACAGGCCCAGAAAGGTGGTAGGAAATTATGGAATAAGACAAGTAAGGACAACTCACATGGAATAGCATTCCTATGGAGCATTCCTTGGATTGTGTGGCTTTATAATAATAGCTCAGTGCTTCCTTCCAATTCTTCATGTTTATCGGTAGGTGTTAGGGATGAATATGGTAGAGAGATGAGCTTGCTGGAGACATGCTTGCTCTATTACCAAAGCGACAAAGGGTAAAAATATTTTTAGTCCACAATAAACAACGTTAGTAAGTGGCTAAAATATTTCCTCATTCAGAAAAAATATAAGAAAGGGGAGGAGGTGCATAATAAGGCTTGCAAGGTTTTGATGTCAGTACAGACCAAGACATGCTCTCCACAGGAAGGATAAAATTAATTTTATTGAGATGAGCTATATTAACAGAATTTTACAAGGGTCTTTGTGCTGTACCCCCTCCCTTTTCTGTAATTATATTTCTGTGATTATAAATAATATATGATACATTATATTTCTATGAATTGGGCAGCCGTCTGAGCTACTTATGAATGCTTTCATAAGAGCCGTGGTAGCGTAGTGGTTAAATGTAGTACTGCAGGCTACTTCTGCTGACTGCCGACTGCCAGCTGCCAGCAGTTCAAGTCTCACCGACTCAAGGTTGATTCAACCTTCCATCCTTCCGAGGTCGGTAAAATGAAGACCCAGATTGTCGGGGGCAACATGCTGACACTGTAAAAACTTAGAGAAACCACTGTGAAGTGATATATAAGTACTATTGCTATTGTTGATTGTGGATTTAAAGGATGTTTATCCTTTGTGCTTTAGTAATAGAGCTAGGCTATTTTAACAAATACGGGAGGTTGGCCCCAACCTTCCTATCTTTTCATAAGGGCCTAAAGACATGGCTTTGCCAGTCAGCTTGAGGACCCGCTAGGGGAACAGTGCAATGGAGGTGGTTGATTAATAATAGATCTCACCTTCCCTGCACTCCAGAGGTGGGTTCTGAATCTTCTTACTGCCGGTTCGCTCAGGATCACGCCCTGAGCACACACACACACGGCAATCAAAAAATAGCTTCTGCACATGCGCAGAAGCAAAATCCAAAATGGCACCGCCCACGGAGCCACCAATGGGACCGGCTCCGTGACGTCACCACGGAGTTACTACCTACTCTATGGAACCGGACAGAACCGATAGGAACCCACCTCTGCCTCACTCCACCCCCTCCCTCCCTATGTGTCTGATTTTATAAATAAGTAAATAATATTCCCATCAAGATCATTTCCATACTTTGTACAAATGTCTACACAATATCCTTCTTATCTTACAAATTCACCTGTGCCTTTATCTTATCTAAAAGCATAGCCTTTGTAATTCTTTGTGATCTTTTGATCCCCTTCAGGGTAAAGTGGAAGCAGAGCTTCATTTACTGACAGCTGAGGAAGCTGAGAAATGTCCAGCTGGATTGGCTCGTAATGAGCCAGACCCATTGGAGAAACCCAAGTGAGTGCATGGGAAAGGATGATGGGAGCAGACTGATACCCTGTATCCTGTGTGGATACTGAATTGGGGAGGCCATGGGGGAGTTTATAAACACACGGTAATATGGCAGAAAGCAAAATTAGACTGCCTCTACTGTCATCGCCCGTCCGTCCCTGTGACTCCATTCAGTTTTCCTGTCTGACTTATATGTTTTTGGCCTCTCTCTTCTCCTTGCCCCACCCTGCCCTAGCCGCCCAGATACCAGCTTCATCTGGTTCCTGAACCCTCTCAAGTCCATCCGCTACTTTATCTGGCATACCTATCGTTGGCTACTGCTGAAAATCCTTCTCCTCGTTCTCTTGCTCCTTATGATTGGCCTCTTCCTTTACTCTATGCCCGGCTATCTGGTCAAGAAACTTCTCGGGGCCTGAGTAGGCTTCCTTCTTTGCCCAGGGTATTTCTGTTTTTCCACCTATTCATGCTTACAGTATCATTTTATGCCACAATAAGTCCATTGTAAATGTAGGCCGGTTGCAGTGAGGATGGTAGGTCGCTTGCAAATTACAATGCTGCCATTCTCTAAGGTAGAATGTGGCGCAGTGGTTAGAGTGCAGCACTGCAGGCTACTTCAGCTGACTGCTAGCTGCAGCTCGGCAGTTCAAATCTCACCGGCTCAAGGTTGACTCAGCCTTCCATAATTCCGGGGTGGATAAAATGAGGACCCAGATTGTTGGGGGCAATAGGCTGACTCTGTAAACCGCTTAGAGAGAGCTGTACAAGCAGTATGAAGCAGTATATAAGTCTAAGTGCTATTGCTGTTGCTAGAATGCATGTTCTTCTATCCAAACGTGTGAGAGTTTGCTAATGTTATTGAGTGGTTTTGACACGTTCAGGTACAGTTGTCTTGATGATTGTATCAGGTTGTTGCAGAATGGAATCTTAGGCTTGAAAACAAGCCATGGAGCTGAACATTCAAGTCCTTAAACATCCAAGAAAATAAAATTCTTCGTGAGGAGAAAAGGAAATTTAGAAAACTTCTAGCTCACAAAAATCCCCCCAAAAAACTGAGAGTAAGGCCACTACACTCTTCCAAATGGCTGAGCCTTGTGTTATGACAATTACATCCCAGCATCCTGTCAAGGATTTGTGGATGACAAGCTGCTTTATTGGGGCTTCTGAAGCAAGATTGCAAAAGATAAAACCTTTTTTTTTTTGTTAGCTTGGTATTAATGAATAGTGGCCACCAAGGTCTGGATAGGTTTCTAACCCTTGTACCTTACCTTTACTGATACAAAAGGGTTTGTCAAGTATCTGGTGGGTGATGAACAAGGCTTGTTGTTGTGTTTGATTTAGCCTCTCACCACGAATTTTCTTGTGCCATCAGGCCAACAATAGGATAAATGAGAAGGTGCCAAATCTTGCTTATTTTGGTAGCTCTGACATGTTTAAAGAATCAATTTGCTCTTGAACAGGGGGTGTTCTTGGGATGGTAAGTGGTAGACAAAAGTTGAATGAATCATCTCAAAGAACAGTTATCCCCATTAAGCATAGATATCTTTTTTTTCCTTTTCAGTCGTCCAGACACATCCTTCATCTGGTTCCTGAACCCACTCAAGTCTATCAGATACCTCATTTGTACCCGTTACAAATGGCTCATTATCAAGATTATCCTGGCTCTTCTACTTCTCATCATGGTGGCTCTTTTCCTTTACTCCATGCCTGGTTATATGGTCAAGAAGCTTCTGGGAGCATGAGACAGCTGCCCTATTCTCACATTTCTGACCTGATTGTCAGAAACAGCCTTTCATTTCTGTTTAGTAGCTTCCTTGTGTATTTTTGGACCTTTTCTCTCTTTTTTGGGGGGGGATTTTGAAAGCAGGAATCCGATCCAGAATTGCTTTATTATTGCTTTATGACTTGAAAAAGGAAGAATGAGTGTCCTCCTTCCCAAGATTCACTGTAAGTTCTCTTTTCAGCAGTGTCCTTCAGTCTCTTCAACAACTTAATGCCTCCCCTCCCACATTTATTTGTTGTTGCCTCAATTTCAGTGTCCTCCGTGAATCAATTAATCTTAAATGGATTTACCTTGACAACCAGGATTCCATTTGTTGTGGATTGCATTTATCCCATCTGTCCCTTCTTTTCTGTGTCCTTTATTGTTTTCTTCCTTTGCTGATATCACAAAGTGTGTCTCCCCAAAAAGCTGAAATTTCAAAGGATTCCTGTTCATATTATATTTGGAGTGATCAGCTACTTATGAAACCTTGGCATATTTTCCTGGAATCTGATGCTGCAGTTTCCTCTTACGATGAAAAGAGATTGTCCTCCTGCTCCCCTGACCACGTGACAGATTTTTTTGCAATGCAAAGTGGGAAGGCTTGCCCTTCCAAGGTTTTGCATGAAAACAGCTAGCAGCTTCTTAGCTTCAGGCAATGAAAGACGATAAGCATTTTGTTTTGTCGGAGTGTGTAATGTAGTGGCAAGCGTGTGAACTGCAATGGCCCCAAGCTATGGGTTCAGTTCATAGGCAAATTATTGTTTTCCTCATTTTAGTTCCTTCTTTACAATTTGTTGTGAGGTGCACGTTATACCGAAATAAACTAAAATTGACACAGTTCAAAAACTAATTATTAAATAAAAAGAACAGGCAGTTCTTGCTCAATCTTGAAACATTCAAGGCTTTAAAAACATCCTGGAATCATTACAGAAATGTTGCTTGGATATGCACCTGTGTACACAATTATACTCCATTAATGCAACTGGGAAATAAAATAATTTTCTTTTCTTTTTTAAAATGACCACTATAATGGGATCGGTTGTGATCCTTAGACAGGGTTTTTGATATTTTTCCAGTTGGAACAACTGGAAAATCAAGCTTTGAAGAACATTGTAGAAAGGCAATGTTTTATAGAGGGCCAAGAAGTTCTTTTGAACTTTTAATTATCAGGTATAAAGCTGGTACACAGCTGCTTTTTATGGTATGTGATTTAGCAGGAAGTAGAATCAGTTGCTGAGACAAATAACCTCCAGAATAAGATGTATGGTAGGGTTGGGGGACACATTATAATGTCAAATCCTATTTTAATGGGAAATTATATCATTTTGAAGTATGGGTCTGCCGGTGAAGCCCTCTGCACCGGATGAGAGCAGGAAAGATGGAGTGAAATATCCAGCTTGGCCAGTTAAACTCAGATTATGCTGTGGGAATGTAGGCAATGCCAAATGATACTGAAGGACAGCTAACATGGGCAGTTCATGTTGTTACCGTTTCACAAAACTGGGTATCTCTTCAAAGCCCATATATATTTAGTTCAATCTATCCTCCCGTACACCTTCAGTCCTCTCCAACAGAGAGGACCGTTTAAGAGCATCTTCCTTCATTCAACAGTCCAGTGCTCATAAACATCATCTCTTTTAACATGAACACATTAAGATGCTGTTCATCTTATTCTCATTCTACTTGTTCCTTAACCTACTATCCCTGCTAGAGTTGGTATCCGTTCCTAATCATTATGGCACCAAAATGCTGAATTGTGTGTTGTGAGTGACGGTACAAATGTTGTCACTTTGTATTTGCATCACGCACTGGAAGGTGCAGGCTGTGATGTCACAACACGTTTTATCACATGCTCCCCTGCTCCCCCATGCCTGCCGGTCTTCTGGTACCTAGGAGACATAATGTGGATGTCAAGTATGGATGTGGACTTTAGATCACTAACACATTTTCTTGCAAGCCAGTTGCAGAAGCATGCAAAGAGGGAGGGAGGGAGGGAAGGCAGGTACAACTCCTTCTAGTGTCCAATGGTAATAATTGTTTCTGTTAGACTTACGTTATGAGTCAGATACCTCTCTCAAACATGTCCTCGATAAGCAAGCCTACCATGCTATAGTATCATAAGGCAACAATCCCCAACCTTTTTGGCACCATGGACTTGTTTTGTGGAAGACAATTTTTACACAGAGGGAGAGGGATGGTTTCGGTTTCACTCACCGCTCACCTCCATCTGTGTGATCTGGTTCCTAACAGGACAGAAAACGGTACTCATCCATGGCCCGAAGGTTTGGGACCCCTGTCATAAGGGACCTGCAATAGCTAATAAAAGCAAAAAAATCTGCTTCGTCAGGAGGCAAAGATAGCTTACAAGTTGGAAGGAGATGTGATGTCCTAAGCTTTAACTGATCAGATTTCTAGAGAAAAAAAACATAGCACAATTGCACTGCCTTTTTGCTGTTCTCTTTCACAGCGTAGCACAAAGTGAAGTTTCTGTATTTCATGCTTATTATTTCCTGGGTTGTGTGAAAACTGTTGCTTTTATTTCTTTAACGGTTGTGGGGTGGGGTCTGATATTGGTAGGGGTCTTTTTCTGTGCACTGTTAATATAGTATCTCTGGATCAAGAGACAATCTGTACATTCTTTAATAAAAATGGATCACTGAAAGCAGCAGACTCCTGTCCATAATAACTACATAGGGGAGAAGCTGGGGAAAACCGCTGTATTTGTCAAGATAGAAAACGATATCTACATTCTGCATCAGAAAAGCAGTTCTCAATTAAGGATCCCACTTTTCTTTTACAAAATCTTGTGATCCTGGTCATGATAGCCTTAAAATGGACATCCAAGCTTCTAAAGTCCATCTTTAGGAAAACAATAGCAGTCTCTCTTCTTTATGTGAACTAGAACGTTCTGGAAATGCTCAGTTGAGTTTCTTTCCAAGAACATCTTTGCCTTGTAAGCACATTCCGTGCTCTCTTACAATATGATTTCCAGATACTTGGTCTTCCTCTTAGTGTTTTAATAGTCTTTCTTGAAATCTGTCACATGCCTGCATATTGCTATTATTTATAGGCTGTAAAGCACTGGATTATGACAACCCATTTTCCACACACTGATGATCATGGTGGAACGAAGCATCTCAAACTACATGGCTTAATGCAAGGGAAATAGTCCTACAATACAGTGTGTCTTTGTGACTTCTTTTTTTCCGTCAAAGCTGCGATTGAAGTTCATATTCAGTGTTTCTTTGGGATTATATTTCAAATATTTCAGAATGACAATAGTTGCAATTGCAAGTCTTCGGAGGCTCGTGATCACCATCCAATTACAGACACTCCACCCCGGCCTCATCCCATGTCTCCTTAGGTAACAAGGATGAGTCAGAAAAAATGGTGTAATTAAATATTTATTTGTCATTTGACTTTTAATTCTTTTGAAATGTCCCCACACACACACACACACACACAAAAATGTGTTTGGAGTCAAAAAGACATCTTGTTTATATAGTCTTAAGGATAAAGTTTTCCTATTTTCTGAAATATGTCAGCGTGGGCTTCGTCAAATCACATTGAGTTGTGGTCTGGACATGTATCAGAATATTTGCAAAGCGGATTTAATGTGCCTTAGTTTTAGTTTTAACTTAGTTTTAGTTACTCTCTATATACATCAATGCTCCCACCATGCTAGAAAACAGCTGTGTGTCTCAGTTTAACTCAGGGACAACTAACCTATGTGTTTTCAAACAAGCACCTCAAAACAACTGAGGGGCTTACATGCTGACATTGTTTATGCCCACTCTTGCCTCTTGGGGACTTAAGAGGAGTTTATCTGACTAGTTGTAATGATCCAGGCAAGTAATGAGAATACTGGGGAAATAACCAACCCACACCTCTTGCATGGAAGATCATCATGGGTTATTCATCTGCAGATGCAGTAGGTGGGTAGGTGGGATGAGCAACGCAGCATTGGCCTGTAACAAACAGAAGCAAAGAGATTGAGGCTCCCTGGTATCCAGCTCAATTTCAAAATGCTTAAAAGTACCCCATCTCAAAGTACATACGTTTTATTAAGAATTAGCACTGGCTCCCAAGATCTACAGATTAGATTAAATAAAGTCCGTTCAGAATGATTCTAGAGTCTATTATCTGTCTCGTTCTCTTTTCGCTCTTTCTTTTTTTTACTAAAGCCTATAAAAGCATAGTAATCTGTATGAAATAAGCCAAAAATAGACTTAGTTCAGCATCCTCTTTTCTGCTAGCTGTCTGTGGGAATACCACAAGAAAGATAACGAGGGCAACAATCTTCTTTTTCTAAATCCACTCTCTTAAAATTGTATTTGGCAACATACTATTTCTAAACAGGGCTCAAAATAGCTCAGGCTATAGATAGATAGACTGTTTCCCATAAGTTAGAAAACTACTTTAGCCAATAGTCATCTTGATACTGTGTGGCAGCAAATTCATTAATACTGACCAAATAATTTCATGAAGAAATAATTGATTGCCTGAACTTCTTCCAATCGGCACCACTGACTGGTACCACAATCTTGCTAATATTGAGGTAGGGGGAACAGGATGGCCCCCCAGCCTTTGGTACTGCTTTGTGTCTACCAGTTGCTTCAATTCTACCTCCTTGCTATATATTCAATTATAACTCTCATTCATTCAAACATAAGTTAAAACATGGGTGTACAAGGCATTCCCATGGGACACTAAACGAAACAGCTTGGTGAAGAAACACAAACTCGCTTCTATCTAAATCCACATTACATTGATTCTTCACTCAAAGTCTTATGCTTACTAGTTTTCACACTTATCAGCATATAGCTGTCAAATCCCCTAACAGCTGGGCAACATAATAGAAGCAAGAATTGAAGATGTCATATAAAGTATCTTTAAGTATAATGAACAAATACAGAGTCTTGCAAACTGCAAAAGAAGATTACAACCCTTATTCATTAGTGAATTTCTTAAGGCAGAGTATCAAAACACTCCTTCCAGGTTTTTTACAATCTGGACTAATTTATGAGGAAAACTGTTAATAGACTCTCCTATCTTAAAGAATCTTATACCTAATAGCTGTCTTAGTCTCCCCAATTCCTCTCACATCAGCTACAATTTAGGGTTTGGACAACATAGAAAATGTAATACTTGGATTAATACCTTGCATATTAGGAAGGAGATAATAAGATGATAACATATTGTGTATTATAACTGACTTTATATGCTAAGCAAGTAAAGTTACCATCACTGAATCCAAGAAAATAAAACGTGAAGGATAACTGCTAATGTCTATGAGGACTTGTAACTATATAAATTAGGACAAAACTAGGACAGAAGTCTTCCATCCTCTTCTACAAATTTTATTTTGAGGAAAGATTTTTATACTGATTTGAATTTGATTTATTCCTAAGCATTTTCAGAAATTTTAGAAAATGCTCTCAGAAAGGTTTCGCTGCTGATGCAGCGTGTATGTTTTCGAAATATCACTGCGCTTTTAAAAATGCTGTCTCTGAAAATTATCCTGGATAATGTTTTATGGCAGGGAAAATAACAAACATTACCAAATAAGCATAGATCGGTGAAACGTAAATTCAGTGTGAGAAAGTTTTTGCAAACAAGATGCTGGATAGGTCCTGTAGGGATTTTCTGGCCTAGATACAGGTACATAACTGGCCTGGCGTATAACAAAGCAGGCCTTATCTAAGCACCTTGAAAACAATGCAATAGTTGCCAAGAGTCTACATGGATTTATCATAAATAAATATTCAGAGAGAAATATTTTCTCCTTCTCCACTATACCAGTGGAGAAGGGGGTTTAATTCACCAACATTTCAACAAAGCTTTTGACAAGATTCCATATAGAATTCTAGCATTATGAGCTGTGGTGGCGCAATGGTTAGAGTGCAGTACTGCAGGCTACTTCTGCTGACTGCCGGCTGCCTGCAATTTGGCAGTTCAAATCTCACCAGGCTCAAGATTGACTCAGCCTTCCATTCTTCTGAGGTCAGTAAAATGAGGATCCAGATTGTTGGGGGCAATATGCTGACTCTCTAAACTGCTTAAAGATGACTGTAAAGCAGTATATAAGTCTAAGTGCTATTGCTATTGCTATTGCTATTCTGACTGACAAGTTGTTAAAAGTGATGTATATAAAAATGGGACAGTCTAACTATGAAGGCTGCAGGTTCTACATCTGTACAAAATCTTACGTAGAGGCCAGATGGACGACTCATACATAGGATTAAATTAATTTTCCTGCATCTTGCAGAGGTTTCAATTATATGGTCTCCTTACACCTCCACAATTTTATGATTCTATGTTTCTACCCATTTACTTACTGGGGATTGTAAATATTGCTGTAGCAGTATCTGAAGTTCTTCATTCTGCTGAGTCAGCCCATCCGTCTCTTCAATCAGCTTTGCCCTCAGAGTCAGAAAATGACTAGACAGGTGGAAAAAAAGAGAGGAGTCCTTTAAAACAGTATGGGCAACAGTGCTGTTGACTGCAGACCTTCGAATGGGCAACCTGTGAACCGCATAAATCTCCTACACCCCTTCCACAGCTCACAAATAATCTCCAGAGCATCTCAGAGTAGATAGGACCAAACATTGCTAGTGAAGCACTGTGGCAAAATGGGTGCCTCAGGTGTTGAGGAGGGTTAAGGCTCTCTATATCTTTTTTTTAAGTCTATTTTTTTCTCTTTGGGGGAGATGGGAAGGGTGAAAAACTCAAGAGTGCCTTGAGTCACATTTTCCCAACCCTCCTCACACTTTGGATTTTTTTTTTGCCCCATTACTCCAATACTATTGGAACATTACCAGTCAAACTCAATAGCCTAGAGGTGGGGTATGCAAGATGGGGACAGTTATGTGTCTTCAATAAAAACATACAGCTTTTCCCTGTCATAGGGAGATGAATCCATTAAAACTGGGCAACAGAAGATCCATTTCCTGATTAACTAAAGAATAAAAGAGGAGAAAGCCAGTATTTTCTGTTCATCTTTCTATAAATTTGCCTTTAAAAAACCCAGTGGTAAGACTGGGATTGAACTGGGATTTGATTAAAGTTCATTGAAACTGAAGAAATAAGTCTTCTGCTATTTCACCTCAAGAGACTACTGTCACCACAAGTCTCTAGGATAAGTAATGCATTAGCACACTTCAGCACAGATTGTTTAGTTCAAATGTGTCCAGTCCACTGCTTGTATCTGCAGAGGTTGCCCTACTATCGCTAAGGTCATGGATGTGCAGAGGGCATGGATGTGCAGAGGGCATGGATGTGCAGATTCCATCACTTACTAGTATTTTTGCAAGGCAACAATCAGAGCATCCCACAGCTTCAGTTTTCCATCTGGGATAACATGAGCCAATGCATCCCAATATTCTGAATCTTTAGAGTTGTCTCGCTCTTCATGTGCTTTCTTTATCTGTGGCCATTGGTCCCTATAGGAGGAGGAAAGAGCCACTGGCTGATCATTTGATCTGACATAAACAACGTCCTATGGCATTAGCCCTAATTTCATATCACAATTTAAGAGAAGGCTTCAACTTAGTTCTTCTATGCTATTCTCACCAACTCAAACATTTGCATGACCAGGGGCAGAGTCACAATGCTAGAATGGAGATCTCATAATGAGCTGCTATTTTGACACGCTATGCATTTGGTGGTTTGTCAAGTGTTCAAATCTTGATGAAAACTTCATCAAATATAGCAATGATGGCATCCCCTCCAACCCAGATGGTTAAATGCATGGGGCATTTAATAGTTTATTCCCCTCTTGCCTCCAACCTTCCCTAATTTTTAATATAATTCCAGGCATCTTATGACAACACAAACACAAAAATATAAAACAAAACATTAGGAAATTACTACACATTACTAAAGATAAAATCTTCATTAGCTTTCAAAAGAAACGTTCACCAGTTAACAATAGAGCTAACATATTCCAATTCTATTAACTGATCAGCTTTGGGTTGGTTTTTTTATCTGTTGAATCATGAAAAATGTTGAATCATCTGGGAAGAAACATAGAATAGCATAGATGGGATTTTCTTTCTCTATTTTCAAAACAATATTTCAATCCATTGGAGGCAGTGCCATTTCTACTGAGCATCAGTAGCTTTCCCCAGTACTAATTGGAAATGCCAGAGACTGAGACTGAGATTTTATGTGTGAAAAAGTTGTACTTCTCCACAAAAATCTTTCCGCTTTTACACTTAGACCGTGTTGTTTCTCTGGGTCATGTAATATATGTGGGTATGTGGGTGTAGGCATAATTTTGTATTTATTTATTTTGTCGTATTTATGTAGTATATATTGGAGGTGGTGACCATATGAGAGCTGTATGCAATGAAATTTCATTTTAATGTATGTCGATAATGTATGTATTGTCCTCAAAGGGACAATAAAGTTATTCTAACTTAGCCAAAAATGCCATGGCAATATTTTTCCTGCTAGGTCTCCACTATAATCACAAAATAAGTAAAATGTGTAATATTTCATCATTTCATTACATGACAGGTGAATCAAGAGACCACTAGTGGGTGAGATTAAGGAAATATTTATGGCCATTTGGTGAGATTAAAGAAATATTTATGGCCATTTTAGGTAGATCAGGGTAAGCCCCTCCCCTCCAGTCAGCCTTATCTGTTGTCATTTTGCTGTGGTCCCTTAGAAATTTTAGGCATAACGATGATCTGCTGGTGGCCTTTTATGCAACAGTCCTAGACTGTTCAGCTGGCAACACAATAATTGCAATCTATGGCACTTAACAGAAATAAGTATTATTGATTAAAGAAAGAAAGAAAAAATAGGGAGAGAAAAACCTAAGTAAAAGCGCTGCTTATGACTGACCTTCCTTTGTGCCTTGGAAGTGTTTGTTTTTCAAACCAACTCCGTTTAATGACAGAATGGAGTATTGGGGGAGGGACATTGGAAGGGGAGGGACATTGGAAGGAGCCTAAAGACGATGGACAGTCAAGGGCAGGACAAGAAGCAATGGGTGGAAACTAACCAAGGAGAAAAGCAACCTAGAACTAAGGAGAAATTTCCTGACAGTTAGAACAATGAATCAGTGGAACAATTTGCCTCCAGAAGTTGTGAATTCTCCAACCAGTGGGAGTTTTAAAGAAGATGTTGGATAACCATTTGTCTGAAGTGGTGTAGGGTTTCCTGCCTAAGCAGGGGGTTGGACTAG
>JANHFT010007799.1:107232-125815 GCA_032467955.1 Pseudoxenodon macrops | reverse complement strand
GAGCGAAGGGCGGCAAAGGTCCTAACTGGAAGCCCCCCGTTCAATTCTGGAGCCGACTGGAAGTCCGGTTCCCCCATCATAGTCTCCTCCTAGCGCAGTGTCCTTTTTCCTCTGCTGATCAGAAGTCCGGTTCCCCCACCATAGAGTCTCTTCCTAGCATGGCATCCTTTTTCCTCTGCTGGCCAGGAGTCCAGTTTCCCCACCATAGAGTCTCCTCCTAGCATGGCGTCCTTTTTCCTCTGCTGGCCAGGAGTCCAGTTCCCCCACCATAGAGTCTCCTCCTAGCATGGCATCCTTTTTCCTCTGCTGGCCAGGAGTCCAGTTCCCCCACCATAAAGTCTCCTCCTATCATGGCGTCCTTTTTCCTCTGCTGACCGGAAGTCCGGTTCCCCCACCATAGTCTCCTCCTAGCACAGCATCCTTTTTCCTGTCCTAATTGAAAGCCCTATTAATTGTGGAGCCGACCAGCAACAGGGAGCCACAGCAGAGGGATGAAAGAGCCACATGTGGCTCTAGAGTCGCGGGTTGCTGACTCATGGTGTATGTTATAACTGTCAAAGTTTAGCAAAGAAACCATCACCCATATTTGGGATTCTCAGGGCAAATCAGACTCATGAATGAACCTCAACTGAAGGTCCTACCAGCCGAGTACCAGAGCCTCTTATCATCTGCATTATCTTAATGGTTCAGCCATCTGGAGCAACCGCTCAGTTTTCCTGTCCAATGCTAATCCGTTTCTCTCATATTCTGTCAAGCTTTAGCTCCAAAGCTCTCTTCTCATTTAATAACTAAGCTCCTGCTCTTTCTTTTTATAACTTGACCTCTCCCTGATGATTTGGTCTACATTCCCATCCCTAGCCCCTGTGATCCTTTTTTTTTTGGTGCTCTGGAATTTTAGCCTGTGGAATAAATAAATATACACTGCAGAAGATGCCATATTTTAGGAGGCTAAAACAACACTTGGATTAAGGCAGAGTGGGGAACGATGGCCCCTTTATGACTTGTGGACATCAACTCTCAGAATTCCTGAGCCAGCATGGAATTGAGGTCCACAAGTCATAAAAGGGCCATTGTTCCCCAACCCTGGTTTAAGGGGGTCAGAATCATATATTTAGAATTCTATAATTAGCAGCCTGAGGCAGGGGAGTGCTAAGGTGCAGGTTCTAGTCATTCAGGGAAACAAGAAGAGGGTGGGACAATCAAAGAACAGCTGATTAAATCTGCATTCCAACATGGAGCATGCAGTACTAGTCACCTGACTGACAAGAGCCAATCATTTTGCTCCATGACTTGGAAAATCCTCAGCCAGAACAACCTGTTTTTGGTGTCAAGATATTGCCCTGCTTGTATTTAAGCATTCACTCTCTTTTGCTCTCTCTTTATATAGCATTTGTTCTCTGCCGTCATCTAGGCCGGTCACAGTAATGAAAACATGAAAAGATAAACCAACCTAAAACCATAACATCATTAATCTATAGAGTATAATCAATGTAAAAGATTGGCACTAGCCTTCTGAGAACAGCGTATAGAGCACTACCACTCTTGTCAACAGTGGAAAAGGAGAGGAATCTTACGCTCTCTTTAATTCCAAAGGATGATGAGAGCCATGGAAAAAATCTTATCTCTGTGCTCCTGTTTTATGACCTTTTTTGCAAGTCCATCTTGGACCATTGATTATGCCTATTGGAAGCTTAGCTGAGAAGGTTGCAAGTGGCAATCATGTGACCCTGGGATGCTACAAGTGGCATAAATTCATGCCAGTGGCCAAGCACTCAAACTTTGATCATGTGACCTCAGGGATGCTACAACAGTCATAAGTGCAAGGACCAGTGATAAGTCACTTTTTTCAGATCTGTCATACTTTGAAAAAGTCATTAAAAGAGTGTTTGTAAATTGAGACGTACCTGTATAAGTAATGTCTAGCACATTGACAGGTACCTGAAAACGTACTGGAAACCAATGCAGCTCTCAAAGAATAGGTGTCATTCTATCAAACTGTCTGACCCACTATTTGATTGTAGTTTCTAAATCATATTCATAGACAATCCCAAGGAGAGTGCTTTACCATAATCCTGTAAATCAGGGGTGTCAAACTCAAGTCCCGAGGGCCAGATCCAGCTCATGGGGTGGAAACAGCGAAGGACCAGCCCACAGTGCCTTTGCCAGCAGAAACAGAGCTTGGGAGGGTTGTGCGTGGCCCTCCCGAGCTCTGTTTTCAGCTGTGATGGCCTCCTGCAACCCTCTACCAGCAAAAATGGACCTTGGGAGGGCCAAGTTTCGTTTTCACTGGCAGAGCGCTGGGGCCACCATAGATGCCCCCGACGTAAGTGATGTAGAGGTGGCCACGCCCACCCTAGCCACACCGACCCCAGACCCCTGAGGTCAAACACAGCCCTCAATGAAATGAAATTTGACACCCCTGCTATAAACCATCTGCAAGGTGAGAAGAACTGAGCGATTGTTGTGAGACACTATGCATTTAGTGCATTTAAAATGATAGCCAGCTTTCTGCAACTCTACTGAATTCATCTTTCTGAAACCTACTCCTCGTTGAAATCGGAAGCTAGCAAATGGGGAAATGTTATGATGGGATTGTTTTCCACTAAAAAACAAGAGTCACAATCTAGGAGTGTTCCATGGTCCAGAACAGTCACTAGATAGCAATAGTCAATAATACTTAGACATATATATACTGCTCCATAGTGCCTTACCGCCCTCTCTGAATGGCTTAAAGAGTCAGAATATTGCGTCCAACAATCTGGGTCCTCATTTTACCAACCTCGGAAGGATAGAAGGCTGAGTTAACTTTGAGCTGGTCAGGATTGAAGTCCTGACTGTGGGCAGAGTTAGCTTGCAATATTACATTCTAGCCACCGCGCCATCACAGCTAAATTTATCTATGGTAGCTACGTCCATTCTTTTTACAACACTGTTCATCATGTATTAGGACTGCACCACCGTTTGGGGTTCTTTCTATATCAAAATAATGGAAACAAATATGCCATTGCCAGCCAAAGGCTGCTAAAGAGGAATTTATAGCCACATAGAGCTCTAGGGCTGCAGTTGGCCACTCTTGCTGCAAACCAATTTAAACAGGGCCATCTGTTTTTTTTAAAAAAACAACCTAAAAGCACAGGATGTGGAATTTGGATTCGAGTTTTGGTGTGACGGAAAAGGATTAGCAGTTTTTGTCGTGCTATTTACATTCTATAAACTCAATTGACCCAACTTGCTGCTTCCTTGGATAATTGATTGATTAATTGATAGATAGATAGATAGATAGGCAGGCAGGCAAATTTCAGGTTCTACCTTTGTGTTTTGAGACAAAGAAACTTTCTTGGGAAATCTAAAAACTGTCAATTTCAATGAGATCCCTGAAAAGTTGACTTGCTCAAAAGCAAACAAAATAAGAAAGACAACAGGATTCAACGTCTGTTTACTACGCATATGTGTGATATCGTTAAAGTATCCAGTATCTCCTGTATGTATTCACTTTTTAAAAATTGAATGGGGATTGGGAAAATAGAATGGTTTTTCACAATGTAGAATCCACCAGGAATCATAGAAAACAGCCAAGTTGATTAGAGATTCTAAATATTGTAAACTAGCATACATACTAAGAGGGAGAAAATATATGGAAAGCTGCACAGGAGATTTTAAGAATACCTGAACATTTTAATTCTTTATAACTAGTGATTAAAAGTGACTTGTTCCTTAGCTCCTAGACTAATGTGAAATTTGGAATGTAATTGTCCTTCCAATTCTGTGCTTCTGTAGGTGCAGTTCTCACCTTCAAAATTTTACCACAGTTTTTTTTAAAGCCATATTTGAAGGAAAAAATAATAATCCATATGTGAATGATTTGGGTGAAGTACATTTATAAAAACATGCTCTGACAGAAAATCCATTTTGATATATATTTGTGTATTTTTGTGCATTTAAAAATATTGCATAGTAGTCTGGATATTAGATTAAACGGATTTATGGGTAACATGTGTGAAATTGACACCATCTGGAAATAGCCCTACAAATATGAGAGAGACAGAATGAATGATCATGTGTGAATCTGACAGAATGATCTATCCATCCCTAGGAAATTAATGCCAATTCAAAACCCAAAGTCAACTCCTTGGTCAAAATCAAATTATGCAACATTGGCCGCTGGGAAGAAAGTGAGGGGAAAATGTATTACAGATACATAACAAAGTGAGCATTTGATGGGTTTAACTGTTCAATCAAATTGCTGGTATTTCAAGCATAGCTTAATTTAGAATTTGATCAGCATCTGAATCCATGGACCAAAACAACAATACTAGGACTATTTTGTCAAATATCCATAATTACATTTTGTTCTAGAAAAAAAGACATGAAGTCTCGCCACTAGGTGGCAAAGTCATATGAAGCTAGTTGAAAAGGAAACATTTCTCTCTTTAATTTTTCATATAGACTGAAACAGAATTTCTGTGTTCAGATCCTATAGGCAATATGGAGAGGGGGAATCTCTTTGTCACCTAATAATGTCACAACCAGAAATGAGCGAGAACAATACATTTAATCTGGATATATTTTCTTGATGGCACCACATAGCTAATTATTAGCTACTCACAAATCCAAATAGGAATAAAAACAAGGCTTTTTGTCCTCACACAGACTTATTCAGTGTTCTCACAGCTATTTCCCTTGTCCCAGATTTTAAGAAATTTTGCTCCCATAGTTACAAGATATTCATTGATTAATGTATACAATGTATAGGTAGCCCAACTACCAATAACTCTAGAACAGAGGTGGCTTCCTACCGGTTCAGACCGGTTCTACAGTTCGCTGGAATCTGCCACACCCCGGGACTGGTTCTCTCGGTGGCGCCATAGGCGGCACCATCTTGTTTTTTTAAGTATTGCGCATACATACGCAGCCGCGGTGTGGCCCTGAGCGAACTGGCAGTAACAGGATCCAGAACCCACCCCTGCACTAGAAGCCTTAAAATTAAATTTTCAAAAAATACAAGACATAAAAAAGAATCACAAATAGTCCCAGAAACAATATACAATGAAAGAAAATGCAAACAGCAGGGCTACATTTTTTATTCTGCCCCCAAACATGGGAGAATGGCTAGAATGTAATCAAGGGAAAGCCATATGGATCTCTGGGGTAGGAGGGAAGGATATGATTTCAGATTAAGTTAATTAATAGTGCATATACATTATCATGCATGAGACTTCATTAGCTTTGGTAGACAATATATTTAAACCTATATAATATGGTCCATGGTTAACTTGGAATGGTCAAAATGTATTTTATTATAAAAATGTATATCCCACTTTTCTAGTGGACCAATAGCACTTAGACTTATATACTACTCCCTAGTGCTTTACAGCAGGGTTCTCCCACCTTGGCAATTTAATGACTTGTGGACTTCAACTCAGCATGTGCTGGCTGAGGAATTCTGGGAGTTGAAGTCCACAAGTCATTAAATTGCCAAGGTGGGAGACCACTGCTTTACAGTACTCTCTGAGCAGTTTACAGAGTCACCATATTGCCCCCAACAATCTGGGGCCTCATTTTACTGATCTCAGAAGGATGGAAGGCTGAGTCAACCTTGAGCCGGTCAGGTTCGAAATCCTGGCAATTGGCAGAGTTAGCTTGCAATACTGCATTCTAATCAGTGCATCACCACAGGCTCATTATATAATGTACAAAAGATTAGCTGAATGCATCGTATGTAGCTTTACTGCTATGTTCTAAGCTACATATGCATATAGCTAGTACGTTCTCACAGGCTTCAAGTGAGCTCAGAGAAGGCCACAATAGGGTTAAAAGACATCTAATACATAAACACCACCAATGTATCAGAGATGGGTTCCTACCGGTTCAGACCGGTTCTACGGAACTGTTAGTAACTTGGCAGCCTGGTTCGCTGGAACCGGTAGCAACCAGAGCCTGACACACCTCAAAGCCGGCCATCTTGTTTTTTTAAGTACTAGTCATACACACATGCAGCCACAGTGCGTCCCTGAGTGAACTGGCAGTAACAGGATCCAGAACCCACCCCTGCAATGTATCATGATAGCACCTATCAAAGGAGGCAGGCTAAACTTCCACATTCCCAAAGGCATTCCTAAAGAGCAAGGTTGTCATGGCCCTTCAGAAACCCATTCAACTGGAATAGAAGTTCCAAAGAAGGGAGCCATTACTGAGAAGACTCACCCTCATGATCCCCATAGATAACATCCCTTCAAATAAGAGAATCTTAGCAAGACCATTCTTCCTGATCTTACTGGCCAGACATATTCAATCCAGAAAAGATGGTCTCATCTTTAGTCGTGGCCTTTAGTCACGAAGTGCCCTCAATTGGATAACATTGAATGACACCTGAATCCAAGAAGCAATTACATTTGCTGCACTCCTTACCTCGTATCACTGAGATATCCCTCAAAGCAACGGAGTGCTCCCAATCCTTGAGCCTCAGGTCCTCAGTCACATTGTTCAGAATGGCCAGCTCATGTTTGAGCTGCTGTTCCATGGTGATGTGGACAAAGCGCATCTGCCGAGCATCTTCTGAGGCATTGCTGATAAGGACTTGCAGGTCCTGGATACGGGTGTGGTGGATTCCCACATCATAAGACAGAGTCCGGTTCATGCTACCCACATGCCCACCTACCTCTGTCAGTTGGTCATTCAAGTTCTCCACTTGAGATGCCAGTTTAGAAAGTAAGTCCTCATGGTGCCTCAAAAGCAAACCGCTACTATTTCCCTCTACAGCGAGTTTGTAGATTTCCATTTGTGCCATGTCATTTTGCTGGCTCAGGTTATCCCGCACGCCAGAAAGGACTTGATCTGCCTGAGTTGCCTGGGCCTGCAGGCTCCTGAGTGCCCTTTCCAACTTCTGAAGTGAGCTGCTCAATATTAGCAGAGAGTCAGAATGATTCTGAAGCATGTCCTGCAGGCTCCAAATTTGATCCAGGATGTCTCCTTTGAAGGGTAGCTGCTTCCCTGTTTTCAGCTGAAGATTCTGAAAGCTTTCGTTTAACTGGTTCACGTTTCCCATTAGCATTTTCAGGTCTTCAGGAGATCGCTGAGGTCTAGAAACTAGAAAATATAGAAAGGAGATAGCCAAAGTTAGAGATAAGTACAGAGCTGAATATTATTTTTAATAAAAATGGAAGAAGGTTCCTCCTTGATTTCTAAAACCACTGATTTAGGAGATTTTATGGTTCATACTTCACATACATTCAGTGATAGTTTACCTTTGGGGCAATTTCTTAGCTTTTGTCATTTGAAGGACACAATGTAGGATCTGGATGGCATGGACATTTATAGTATGATAAAGTTAAGGTGAATGAAGATTTTAAAAATTATTATACTAGAAATGCTGTGGATATACTGTAGTATACTTAGATTTCAATAAGGCATTCAACAAAGTAGACCACAACCTACTGCTTGGTAAGATAGAAAAATATGGGATCGATATAATCGCCACCAGGTGGATTTGTAACTGGCTGACAAATCATACTCAACAAGTATTCCTTAATGGTACTACACGTAGCAGTGGAGTATCACAAGGTTCCGTCTTAGGCCAGTACTCTTCAATATCTTCATAAATGACTTAGATAAGGGGATAGAAGGGGAACTCATCAAATTTGCAGATAACATTAAGCTGGAATAGACAACACCCCAGAAGACAAGCTCAGGATCCAAATGGATAATAGGCTTGAATAATAGGCCCTATCCAACAAAATGAAATTTAATGTGGAGAAAAACAGGATTTTACAGTTAGACAAGGAAAAAACAGTAACTGAGAGGGACCTTGGAATCCTACTGATGATCACTTCAATTTGAGCCAGCAGTGTACGGCAGCAGTCAAAAAAGCTAATACAATCCTTGGTTGCATAAGCAGAGGCATAGAATCAAAATCACATGAAGTATTAGTACTGCTTTATTAAACCTTAGTAAGACCAGAGATGGATTCCTACCGGTTCTATCCGGTTTTATAGAACTGTTAGTAACTCGGCGATGATGTCATAGAGACAGTTTCTTCGGTGTCTCCGTGGGTGCTGCCATTTTGAATTTTGCTTCTGCGCATACGCAGAACCTATTTTTTGCCTGCTGTGCAAGCACGCACATTTTGCGCCCGTGCACGAGGAGCAACCCTGAGCAAACCAGCAGCGAAACAATTTACAAACCACTCCTGAGTAAGACCACACCTGGAATACTGCATCCAGTTTTGGTCACCACATTATAAAAAAGAGACTTTGGAAAAAGTGCAGAGAAGAGCAACTAAGATGTTTAAGGGCCGGGAGACTAAAACATACAAAAGAATGGTTGCAGGAACTGGGTATGGCTAGACTACAGAAAAGAAGGACTAGGGGTGACAGGTTAGTAGTATTCTGGTATTTGAGGGGCTGCCACAAAGAAGAAGGGGTCAATTTTTTTTCCAAAGCACCAGAAGACAATACAAGAAGCAACGGATTGAAACTAATCAAGGAGAGAAGCAACCTGGAATTAAGGAGAAACATTCTAACAGTGAGGTCAATTAACCAGTGGAAGAGCTTGCCTTCAGAAATTATGAGTGCTTCATCACTGGAGGTCTTTAAGAAGAGACTATGCAGTCACTTGTCTGAAATGGTATAGGACAGGAGTCAGCAACCTTAAACACTCAAAGAGCCACAAAAGTCCTAACCGGAAGCCACCCATTCTATTCTGGAGCCAACCGAAAATCCGGTTCCCCCACCATAGAGTCTCCTCCTAGTACAGCATCCTTTTTCCTCTGCGGACCAGAAGTCCGGTTCCCCCACCATAGAGTCTCCTCCTAGCATGGCATCCTAACTGAAAGCCCTATTAGTTACAGGGAGCAACAGCAGAGGAATATAAGAGCCACATGTGGCTCCAGAGCCGCAGGTTGCTGATCCTGGCATAGGATCTCCTGCTTGAGCAAGGGGTTGGACTAGAAGATCTCCAAGGTCCCTTCCAGTTCTATTGTGATTGATTGATTGATATGTCATATTGAGAATATGGAATAGATATAAAACCAGGGTGAGTCGGAAAAAATGCCTCTGTGGCTCTCAGCACAAGTGGCATTTTATTTACCAAAAAATGATACGTAAACATAAATGGTTAACTTACTGTAAGATTTATTTTACACTGGATCTTGTGGTTACAGTGACTTATCATCTTAGCAAGGAGAAGAATGTTCTATCCCTGATACAACTCTGTGCTATCTCATTATCTGGGAATTTAGAGACATTTTGTTTTTGCTGTTTATATAGCAAAGGGGTGTTAATATCTTCTAAGATGTGAGAATGCAGGGACTCACACTTTACTTTTGCTGATTCATACTTTCATACAAAGTCCAGCTCAGAGCCTTTTAACTTCTTGTTGCAAGAAGTCTTTGATTAACACAGCTGCTAAATAGTTGTGGCAGCGGGAATCTTCTTATTCTGAAGCTTGTAAACATTTGAGTTTGTACTGTATCACAGAATGAAAAAAATGACCTTTTCTTCTCCCTTTAATTGGAAAAAGATGTGTTATTTTTTTATTGATGTGACATGCTGCATTAAGGGCTCCTTTTTAAAATACAATGTGTCTGTTATCTTTTTTAAAATATTGTTTTTGACAAATGATTCCCACCCCCTCCCCAGAGATCTTGCATGTTGAACTATAATAAATGTTGCAGTACATTGTTCCTAAGGGGTGTTGAGTGGGGAATTGATAACATATCCTGGTTCCTAATAACACGTACAATAATCACAATATTTTATGTCGGGGTTTTTCATGTTCCTGAAGAAGAGCAACATAAAGTCTGAAATGTGCCGGGCCATAAAAATCAAAATTGAGCACTGTGTTTCCTCTCCTCCATATTCCTCTTTTACCCCATCCCATCTGTAAAGCTTTGGATGAAACATAAAAAGCCTAGCCATAACATTTTCTTCAGCCAAAGTATGGCAATTCTTTAACACATAGCTTAAATTCACACAACGCATTAGATCCTAGAGCAGGGCTAGCAAATCACATTTACTTATTCACAGGATATATTCATTTTCAAAGAAACTACATTATGGTTTATTATGATGACCCAATTCACAAGATGTTAAGAAAATGACTAGGTCCCACAAGATGCAAAACTACAACCTACCAAACCCCATTTCAGCATGGAATGATGATAGGTAATAATGGAATTAATTGCATTTCATTCTCGTTAAAATAAATCTTCTTAAAATGTTGTCTTGACCCCTACCCAATTTCTGGAAAGTGATCCATGCAATTAAATCAAAGCTATAAGTGTCATGTAAACTAAGGATTTGTTTGAAGGGTCCGTGTTGCTCTCTGAGCTTCATTGTTTTCTTGCAGATGTTTCAATACCCAAACTAGGTAGCATCATCAGCACTGATGATGCTACCTAGTTTGGGTAATGAAACATCTGCAAGGAAACAACCAAGCTCAGAGAGCAAGAAGGATCCTACATTTCAACCCTGAGCTACAAATATTGTCCTTCATAGGTATTTAGTTTAGTCGGATTAGCTTTCCCCAAACCCTCAGCTTCCTCCTGAAGTTGGATTCCCATTATTGTCTTCCAGCAACAAAGAACAGCAGGAACTGAAATCCAACAAATCTGAGTTAGTAAATGCCAACCAAAATAGTTACTGATTATATTGACAGAGGAATTGAAACCCAAGATATTTAGGGAGAATCAGTTGGGTGGCTGCTTCTCTTGTTGCATTTTATTAAATCTCTGGTGGGGTGAATCTCATACCTAGTACCATTTGGATGCATAACTGATTTATTCTGACATCTATAACTCTCTGATTACAGCCCAAATGCACTGTAAGCACTTAAGGAAATGAGTGGAGGACAAATGGGGAAATATTGCAGGAGCGAAAAGAATGGGTTATGAGCAAGATCAAAAAGCTGAAAGCAGATGAAGTGTGGGGAGAAGTTGGGTTCACCTGGAAAACTGAAACATCAGAAATAGTGGGCAGATTCCAGTCTGACATGATGGAGGTAACAAGAACACTGAAGCTGCTACACTAAAGAATTTGCTAATAAAAAAAAACCTGTAATGTGAAAAGCAGATGGCTGACCTCCAAACAAGAGCTAGGATGACCAAAAAAAAAAACCACTTTTGAAGCCTGCATGCCCTGACCTCCAAAGAAATCCATCACACCCTGAGAGAAGAACTCCTCCGTTGTACCAAAAGCATATGTGAGTATCAGTAAGGATCTTTGTTACCAAAGAATGATCTGTTTTAAAAAGAGTTGTACTAAACTTTGGCATTAGGTCTGATACTTGGATTATGCAATATCCCACTCAGAGGTGGGTTCTAAATCTTCTTACTCCGGTTCGCTCAGGGGCGCATGTGCAGTGCTCACCCCATTGTACGATGCTCAGGTCTCGAACCCACTTTCCAGCCGACAAGCCCAACATGTTGATCCCTGAGCCACTCTGCCACACATTTTTACTTTTTATATTTTCTGTAAAATAGTATTCTAGAGAAATAAGCTTGCGTTCTATTCCATGGAAGCTATAAATGCAGAACTTGCCACTCTGTTGGGTGGAGTTGTTTGTTTAAATGTTTGTTTTTAGTCTGCATAGCAGGGGTGAAATTTAACCACCTCAGCCCGGCTCGGGAGAGATAGTAGGGACAATTTGAATCAGTTCGCAGAACCAGTAAAAATCACCCCTGGTTGGTCCCACGCACGCACGCCCAGTCGCTCGGTCGCCACTCACCTCTTCTGGCCGACTTGAGCATATATCTGACTGAATCTAACTTCAATGCCCAGATGGCTAGAAACAGATAATAGGACTGCAGAGCAGGGGTGAAATTAAAAAAAAAGGCTATACCAATTATAATACACAAAACAATAAAAGAGGTACACAAATACTTACATAAGGACAATAAGACTCTTAATGCTCTTATGTAAGTATGTGTGTACCTTTTTTATTGTTTTGTGTATAATAATTGGTATATCTTGTTTTGTTTTGTTTTGGTCATTAGGGCAAAGAAGTGATGTCGACTTGGCCACGCCTGCCCAACCAGTCACATGACCACCAAGCCACACCTACCAAGCCACACCCACAGAGCAGGTAGGGAAAATTTTTGAATTTCACCCACCCCCCTAAGCTCCATTTTTGCTGGCAGAGGCACCACAAGCTGGTTCTTTGCTGTTTCCAGGGTGTCCTCGCAGGTCAGATCTAAGCACCCCACAGGCCGGATCCAGCCCCGGAGCCTTGAGTTCGACACTCCTATCTTATATTAGTAATAATGGAACCACAGGAATTGTTGAAATACTGATAGAACTGTGGTTTTTAAAGCAGGTTCAGAAAACCCAGTTGTGGTCAAGGAACTGGAAAATATTGGTTTATGTTACAGTACCCAAAAGGGCAGCACTAAAGGACGTTCAAATTATCAAAGAAATTGCATTTATCTCACATGCTAGCAAGACAATATTCAAGGTTTTGTAAAGTAGACTTTAGCAATACACGGAAGATGAACCGCTAGATGTGTGAGCCACTTGGTTCCACGGTAGGCAGGAACACCAACCTCTGATAGATAATTGAAAAGGACAATGATTATTCTTTACTACTTACATACAGAAGTTTCTGACTACACCATATGGATACCTGGACCGTTCATCCGCCTGTTCAAGAAATAGTTCACTGACAACAGTTGCAATGGAATAGGAAGCAACCACACAGTTGTTCAAAATTAGGAAAAAGTGTGCATAGAATGCCTAATCTGCCCTACTTTATTTAATTTACATATACAACGTATCATGAGAAATCCTAGATTAGAAGAAATAAAAAATTAGCACCAATAGCCTCAAACATGCTGACGATAGGACTTTGATGGTTGGAAGTGAAGAGGACTTAAAAGAGCTATTGTTGAAGAAAAAAAAAGCATGCAAAAGCTAGTCTGATGCTCAATATATTTTTTTAAAATTAAGATTATGTCAGCAGGCAATGCCCATCCAACGCAAACAGATGGAGAAGCAGATGAAAATAAACAAACGTCATTTTCCAAGGCTCGAAAATCCCCATGCATAGTGGCTGCAGACATGAAATAAAGACATGTAGTATCTGATAACTTGGGACAAAGATTATGGCAGATCTACCCAAAATAATACAGGGCAGATGTACCAGATTGGCAAAAAGAGAGAGAGAGAGAGCTACAAATACAGATTGTGAAAATTTTAACAGATGGCTGTGAAAATTGGATCCCCAGAAAAGTTTAACAAAAATGGGATGTCCTTGGATTGTGATGCTGGAACAAAAGTACTTTGTATTGCAGGACGTACAGGTAGTCCTCGATTTATAACAGTTCATTTAATGACCGTTCAAAGTTGCAACAGCACTGAAAAAAGTGACTTATGACTGTTTTTCATACTTACATCCATAGCAGCTTCCCCCAGAGATCAATATCTGGATGCTTGGCAACTGGCTCATATTTATGACGGTTGCAGTGTGCCGGGGTCATGTGATCACATTTTATGGCCTTCTGACAAGCAAAGTCAAATGGGGAAGCCAGATTTGCTTAACAACCAGGTTACTAACTTAACAACAGCACTTAACAACAGTAGCAAGAATGGTCATAAAATGGGGCAAAACGTCCCATTCTGCTTTTGGACTCAATTGTGGTCGTAAGTGAAGGATTACCTGTATATTATTCAGCACCATAAGAAGTAAAGCCAGACTGGTCACTGGAAGCACTAATTTTGGAGATAAAGCTGAACTATTTTAGACATATAATGCAAAGTAAAAGTGGAAAACACCCTAAGTCTTGGAAGAGTCAAAAGAGTTAAGGTCAACCAAAAAAAGAAGTTGATAAAAGACAAGATAGCTACATACTATGACGTATGAACTTATAACAGGAGTGTCAAACTTGATTTCATTGAGGGCCGCAACAGGGTTGCGTTTGACCTCAGGGGGCCGGGGGGGGCGTGGCCAGGTTGGGCGTGGCCAGCTCAACATCACTTGTATCAGGGGCCCTTGTGCGAGGTCCTTGGTGTTTTCTTACAGAAATTTCATTACCAAACTAGGTAACATTATCAGTGCCTAAATCATTTATTGCCTGAACACCACTGATAATGTTAACTAGGTGGGCAATGAAATGTCTGCAGGACAACAACCAAGCCAAGAGAGCACCCACATATGCCAATCGCATTTTCATGTTGGCATCACAACAAAGGTTCCCTCCTGTGGATACCCAGTACATGCCCATTTTGGAATTTTAATAAGCTTCAGATCAGAAGCGAACTTCCCTGAGTTTATTCACATGCTTTTCCCCCTCTCATTCCTTTGCTGCTGGCTATATTTTTTCTCTCTCCCACAAACGAGAGGTGCCATGACAGCATTCTCTGGGTCTCAGTTCACTATGCTAGCCTGCCCTGTGGATCGGGGTGAAATGTAAAAATTTTCCTACCAGTTCTGTGGGCGTGGCTTGTGGGCGTGGCTTAGTGTGGTCATGTGACTGGGGGATCAAAAGACAGAAACTCACTTTAGCAATGTCCTGCTGGAGCAGGGTTGGGCTAGATGACCTCCAGGTCTCTTCCAACCCTGGATTATCTTCTGAAGCTGCCTCTAGTGCCAGGTTTGCAGTCCTTCCTTCCTCTCCTTTTTCCCTCCCTCTCCCCGGTACGGCGAACCAGGCCATATGTCCGGTAACGGTTCTATCGAACCGGACCGAACTGGGAGCATTTCACCCCTGGCCTGGAGTCTAGGATTCTCTTCACCTCGTAATGTGTTTCCCCTTGCATCATGATTGGTTTAGGGTTACCCAGTCTACCGGTCTCAGCTGAGTTCCAATTACCGGCTTTACCAGCCGGCAGAGCACTATTCACCGACCGAACAGTAAGAGACCGATCGGGCCAGCTGCCTACTGCAGAGTCTTCTGGAAGCCGTTGCAGAGTCTTCTGGCAGCGACTGCTCTGGAAGTGCGTGCCCCGCTCTATGCTTCCAGTTCCATGCGGGTCTGCGACTCCCTTTGCCCTTTGCTGCCTCTCTGCCCCGGTTGCCAGAAGACACGGCAGCAGGTGGCTGGCCCGACCGGCCTCTTCTCCGCTTCCAGCAGCTTCTAGCCGGGGTTAACATCTCATGGTTCACCCCGGCCCACCTGCTACCTCCAAATTGCATCGCTAAAGGGGGCAGGTGGTTAAGCAAGGGGCAGGAGCCCTGCCATGCCCGGCGAGGTGGGGGAGCAGAGACATCAAGGGGAGCTTAGCATGCCGTCTCTTACTTAGCCACCAGCCCCCTTTAGCAATGCAATTTGGGAGTGGCAGGTGGGGATGTGGTGGGCCTCGAGACACGTGTCTTACCTTTCCAGCTCCATCGCATTCCTCACCATTGTGTCCAGGGAAGCAGGTTGTAAAAGAAAACGTCTCACGAGTTCGAGATGTTTGATTGAACTCGCGAGAAGTTTTCTTTTGCAACCTGCTTCCCTGGACACAACAGCGAGGAACGCAATGGTGCTACAAGTGTCAGGACGCAGGTCTCGTGGTGGGGTGCAGTTTGAAGGTGGCAGGTGGGGCAGGGTGGGCTGTGAGACGCGCGTGAGAAGCTTTTCTTTACAGTGCAATGATTTTCCTTTGCAAGGAAACGGCTTGCATTGTAAAGAAAAACTTCGCGAGTGCAAGAAGCTTTTCTTTACGGTGCAAGCCATTTCCTTGCAAAGGAAACTCCTTGCGCTGTAGAGAAAAGCTTCTCGCACTCACACAAGGAGTTTCCTTCACAACGGAGAGAAGCCAGATGCTGCTAAGATGAGCGTCTCGTGTCCAACCCTGTCATGCCCATCCCATCCTCTGCCACCCCAAATTGTGCCCGAACATCTTACATCAGCATCTGGCTTCTCTCCATTTCTCTCTTTTGACCAATCTCTGCAATGAAATTCCTTGTAATGTAAAGAAAAACTTTTTGTGAGTGCAAAAAGATTTTCTTTACATTGCAAGAAGTTTTTTTGCAAAGCCTGCCTGAAAGAGAGAAGCGGAGCGAAGTCAGATGCTGCTAAGATGAGCGTATCGCGTCCAGCCACGCCACGCCCATCTCATCCCCTGCCATCCCCAAATTGTGCCCGAATATCTTAGCAGCATCTGGCTTCTCTCAGTTTCTCTCTTTCAGCAAGTCTTTGCAATTGCACTCCTTGCAATGTAAAGAAAAACATTTTCCCTCTCCCACCTGTCACCCCAAATTGCTCCCAAATTTGAAAAAACTTCTCGTGAGTTCAATCAAACATCTCAAATTCGCAAGAAGTTTTCTTTTACAATGTGCTTCCCTGGACACAACGGCGAGGAACGTGATGGTGCTACAAGTGTCAGGTAAGACGCAGCCTACCCTGCCCCACCTGCCAGAAATGAGTCTTTGTGAGACTTGTTGCACTGCCGCTGCTGCTGCCTCATGGAGCAGGACTGTGCAAGACAACAAGCCTCTGCTGATGCAAATGTATCTAGTTCGAAATGTCTTATGAATGGTGATGGTGAAGACCATGTAGCCGCTCTGCATATTTCTTCAATGGAGGCCTGAGTGGCCCATGCTGCCGAAGTAGCCACACTCCTGATTGAATGAGCTGTTATCCAGCCAGGTAACAGTTTAGACTTAATTTCATAGGCTAAGGCTATGCAAGCCTTGATCCAGCAGCCAATAGTAGTTGATGAAGATTGGAAGGAGATTAATAATGACTCTGTCCTCCAAAAGGATGCCGTTCATTTTAGGTATATCTGAAGTGCTTTCCGGACATCCAAATTTTGCCAATTGCATTCTAGCCGATAAATGGGCTTGGGGCAAAAACTCAGGTAAAATAATCTCCTGGGCTCTGTGGAACCAGGAGTTGGTTTTGGGTAAAAAGGTGGGGTCTAGTCTGAGAACTAATCTGTCAGAATGAATAATGCACAAGTTCTGACGGAGTGACAGAGCAGCCAATTCTGATATTCTCCTGGCTTAATTTATTGCAACCAGGAATGCAATTTTAAAAGTCAGGTGACATAGGGTAGCAGTTCTTAGTGGCTCAAATGGGGGAGCAGTAAGGGCTTGAAAAACAAGGGAAAGGTCCCAGGAGGGATAACAGGGCACTGTGGGAGGTCTCAAATTAGCAGCCCCTTTAAGAAAGCTGCAAACCCGTGCCTGATGCAAGAGATTGTGCAATTTGAAAACAGTCAAGACAGTAGACAAGGCAGTTACTTGTCAGCAGAGCGTGCTTGCAATAAGTCTCTTGTCCAGGCCCATTTGCAAGAAATCCAATACCTATGGAACCGATGCTGACCTAGCATCAATGAGATGTTTGGAACAAAATTTACAGATTGCAGCCCATGTAGCATTGTAAATGTGGTTAGTTGATTCCCTCCTAGACACCTGGATGGTTTGAATCACCTTGCCCAAATACTTTGCCTGCCTCAGGATATCCCTCTCAAGTGCCATATGTTGTGTGGGATCTTTCATAGATGGGACACTGAAAGACTGATCAGGTCCATGTACCAGGGCTGTTTGGCCCAGTGGGGAGTGACTAGAAGCACTTCCACCCTTTCCTCTAATATCTTCCAGGGATCAGAGGGATGAGAAGGAGGGGAAGGAATGTGTAGAGGAGACCCTGAGGCCAAGGGGACCAAAGGGCATTTACCCCTTCCGCCCCCGGCACTGGAAACCTGGAGAAAAACTTCAACAGCTGAGTGTTGGTTGGATGGGCAAACGTGTCTACCACTGGACATCTGAATTTGTGGAACAGGATTTTGAACAGGTCTGGGTGCAGGCACCACTCTGATTGTTCTATGGTGGTCCTGCTCAACCAGTCTGCCTATATGTTTACGATCACTGAGCTACATTCAGAGTTGTGTCCGCCGAGAACTCCATTGCCACCAGAAGCTTGCTTAAATCTTGGCACAAGCCAAATCTTCTGGATTAAATCTTCTGGAGCCACTCTGGCCTGCATTTTTCGCAGCCACATGATAGATGTCCTATTAAAAAAGGAAGCGTCAGTAGCTGCCCTAATGGACCATTTTGCAGAGAGACAGCTCTTAATCACAGCTTCTGCCTCTGGTGCCAAAACAAGGGGAGCAAACTCACCCTGAGCCCGTAAGCCTCATTTGTCAGGTGGGGCATGTGGGAGAAATCTAAAATGGCACCCGTGAAGGAAGCAATCTCTCCCGGTGCCCTTGCTAACATTGAGTCAAGGAGTTTGACCCCAAAAGTGGTGTCAAACTCCCACTCCTACTGCCCAAGCCTCTGGGAGTATGACCTGAGTCCAGGCAAGAACTCCAGCTGCCCTAGATGGTGGTGGTGGCAATTCTTACCAGTGCGCTGGGAAAACCAGCACACACACCAGCAGCAAAGGTGGCCAAGCTGCTTGGTAGAGGAAAAAAAACTCCCTGTGTCTTTTGTTTTTCAGTAGGCTGAAATTGACAGTCCATGCTGGAACTTTCTAAATCGTTTGTCAAGAGTTGAGATGAGAATTTTAAAAAAATTGTTTTTATTCAGTTATTTATATTGAAAAAAATATACAAAGACACAAACAAAAAAATACAGTAAAATAAACATAACATCAGACTACATAACCTCTAGGGGTTATAATACAGCACTACATATCGACATTTATGTTATGCTTATGCTA
>JANHFT010007798.1:46372-59607 GCA_032467955.1 Pseudoxenodon macrops | reverse complement strand
ACCCTCCCCAGACTCCTAGAAAGGCTCTGAAGCTTGGGGAGAGCAAAAAAAGGGACTTCCAGTCCAACCGGAAGTCGACAAACGAGCCATTTCCTGTCTCCAGAGAACCTCCTGGGGGGTGAGGAAGGCCGTTTTCGCCCTCCCCAGGCTCCTAGAAAGGCTCTGAAGCCTGGGAAGAGCAAAAAATGCCATCGCGTGCTGAGAGGGGGGGGAGTGTTTCTACATGTGCATGCACGGGGCGGCATGGAATTACGGTGTGGGCATGCGCGCGCGCTCCCCTTCACGCTCCCCCCCCTTTTTAGCACGTGATGGGGAAAAGGTTAGCCATCACTGTCTTATACTATGAATTCCTTCTAATTTTGAAGGAAAACCTTTGTCCCTTCATTTAAATAGCCACTGTGTACACCTATATTCTTGCAAGCTTTATTTATAGCACTTGTCAATTTTAAGGGCATAAACTTTAAAACAGCAATAGTTTCTGTTTACAAATAATTGCTGAAGTTATTTAAGCGACATCAGCATTTTGGGTTTGAAATGGAACTGAAGTTATCCAGGAAATTGCATTCTAGAATCCAGAACAGGGGTGAAATGCTACCCGTTCAGGCTGGTTCTCTCGAACCGGTAGTAAAAAAATGCTTGAAAAAAAAGTGAAAAAAAGGTTCCCACAATCGTGGGGCACAGCTGATTGTCACAGCTGATCGTGTGAACCTTTAAAAAAAAAAAAAAAGCATTTTTTACTACCAATTTGCCTGAACTGGTAGTAAAAAAATGCTTTTAAGGTTTTTTTTTAAGTTGGCCACGCCCACCCAATCACATGACCTCCCAACAAACCACACCTACCAAGACACGCCCACAGAACCGCTAGGGGAAAAAATTGAATTTCACCACTGATCCAGAGATATTTTCCTTTTTTTTTTTGAAGCATAATGTATAAACCAATGCATTTTTCAGAAATCATGTTCCCTGATATGACTCAACATATCATTGGCTATTAACTCACTGGGAACATCTCTTTTATCTACTCGGTGTTAACTTTACTGAATAAATTCGCGTGAATAAATAAATCCACGCTGTTTCTTTAACCTTAAACTGCAGATGAATAGTTTACATTTTTTCCCCGTGTCTTTCCAGGCGCCTCTTCTCCTATCTCTGTTTGACAGCTGCATCAACAAAGATATTTTGCTCAGAGTCCTTGTGTTTGCCACGAACTTGACCAAATCCATGAGCCACGACAAGGGTCCTGCTATCCACAATCTGTACAATGAAGATTCAGTTTTTTCTACTCTCTCCGGCAATTCCCTATATACTCAAAAACTGGCATCTCTCTTGCATCATTACGATGCTGAAGTTAAAGAACAAGTTGCGAAACTAATAATGCAGCAGGGCTGAGCTCAAAGGTCCACCTCTAATCATTCCATCTTCAAAATCTCCCGAGCGGCATAAAAGATATATAGCGATGATTGACCTCCGATCGTTGTTTTATTGACCTGTGTAAAAAGTTTCCTCACTTTGAACTGTTATCAATCCTGGACATTTCCTTCTGCCTCTATGGTATTGCCCACATCTCTGGAAATAAAAAAGAAAGTCCATGAAAAAAGATCAGCGTATGGATCCTGAAATAATCTGGAATTTCCAGGACAACGTTGGGAGGTTCGTTCTCCAAGTTTGTTGGTTGGTTTACGAACGTTTCATTACCAGACTAGGTAACATCTTCAGCGAAATTTGAGGGAATTATTTATATATCTTCCTTTAGTCGCATCTACCCAACCCACTAGAGCAGGGAGGTAGGGAATGTTAGAGGTCACTTCTAAAGAGGATCATCTAGTGCAGGGGTGTCAAACTCAAGTCCCGAGGGATGCTTAGATTTGGCCCGTGGGGCCACCCTGGAAAGGACTGGCCCCTCGGTGCCTCCGCCAGCAAAAATGGAGCTCAGGAGGGCTGCGGGCAGCTTTCCCGAGCTCCATTTTCGCTGGCAGAGGCTTGCAGGAGGCCGTCGCATCCGAAAACAGAGTTCGGGAGCCTGTTTTCGCTGGCAGAGTGCTCATGCCACCCCAGGCGCCCCCAACACGAGTGACATTGAGCCGCCGCCCCTCCCCGAGATCAAACACAACCCTGATGCGGCCCTCAATGAAATCGAGTTTGACGCCCCTGATTTAGTAGGACCAAGGGTCTTCCCTTGTGGCTCCCTCTCTCCCCTGTAGAACATCATCCCTGAAAAAATTAGATTGTTCCTCACTTTGACACCACGATCTGGTTTTGCCAACAGGCTTGAGGGCCCCAGGGTGGGATGGAGCCCATCAAACGGCTCATTTGATTGTTGTGACCAGGTTGTTGCGGGGGGAGGGAGTTTATTACTTTGTTTTTGTATTGGGCTTTTAGCCTTGTAAGTTGTAAATAGCCTTGGTAAGGCCACACTTGGGATACTGCATCCAGTTTTGGTTAAGTGAATCCAACTTCCCCATGGACTTTGCTCGTTGGAGGGTCCCAAAAGGAGATCACATGATCATCCCAGGACAATTCAACCGTCGTAAGTACATGCCAGTGGCCAAGCCTCCGAATTTTGATCACGGGATGCTGCAGCTGTCGTTCTGTGTGAAAAATGGTTCATTTTTCAATGCTGTTGCAAGTTGGAATGGCCACTAAATGAATGGTTCTAAGTAGAGGACTACCTACCGTATTTTTTGGAGTATAAGACACACCTTAGTTTTTGGGGAGGAAAATAGGGAGGGGGGAAATCTGCCTACCAGGTATTCATCTGGCTAGCGTCCTTAGTCTGGTCAGCTTCAGCACATTATTTTATCCCCTGATTAGGACTGGGGAAAAAAGGTTCTAAAGCACAGCTGATAGAGAAGCAATGAACAAAGCATGCAAAGCCAGAAAGATTGTTAGCACCTGGTTAGGTATGAAAAAAAACAGCTTCTAAAGCACAGCTGATAGAGAGAAGCAATGAAAAAAGCATGCAAAGCCAGAAAGATTGTTAGCACCTGATTAGGTATGGGAAAAAAAGCTTCTAAAGCACAGCTGATAGAGAGAAGCAATGAAAAAAGCATGCAAAGCCAGGAAGATCATTAGCACCTGAAGAAAAAAAAAGCTGCTTTGGAGGGAGTAGCAATGAAAAAAGTCTGCAAAGATCGCTTCACTCGCTAATGCCTCATTTGGTCTGAAAAAAAGGTTCGAAAAAGCCACATTTGGAGTATAAGACACACCTAAAATTTCAGCCTCTTTTGGGGTGTGTGTGTGCGTCTTATACTCTGAAAAATATGGGGTATATAAAGAAACCAATTTCTTTCCTTTACAATTAAAAAAAAGGGATGCTATCTTCTCTCAGATTTCTGTTTCTGGTTTCTATATACCCAAATACCCTCTTGATCTCACTGGTCTAAGTTATACCTTTTACAAAAATCACAATTAACCTTTCTAAACTTCAGTTTTAGTGCAACAAGACCATGAAGGAAGCTTTACTAATCAGTGTTCTAATATCCAGAAATCGAGTACAGTATGTGGTATATAAGGCTGTGAGAGTTATTACTGGGACATTCAGGCTTAAAGCCCAAGTCTATCTCATTCTGTTCATTTCCATATCAATGTAAAAACACTACCCTAGAGAGACATTCAGATCTTGAGACTTCACTATCAAATAGAAAGCATTTATTGTAGACTTTCAATTGTTCTCTTACAGTACTCCGAAGTCTGTGGAATGATTTTTACCTCTTTCACTATGAAGCTTTAAGGCTATTATTATAATGGTGGTTTCAAGGCCTACAATACTCTGCTCAGGGAAATATTTATTTATTTGTATAATTTATAGGATACTAAATCCCCAAAGGTTCTAAACAGCTGACAAAGAGATACAAGGGAAAATTAAAAGAAAAAACAACAACAGCATATTCCCCAAATGCTAAGAACAGTCATTGACATTCTGAGGGAAATATTCCTACAAGAACCAATCAACTGCTGCCATGTCATATAGCCACCAAAGCTCTCCAGAACAATTTCCAGATCTTGGAAGCTTTCTTGGATATCAACAGAGTTGATGCTGACTTGATCTCAGAGGGAGCACTGTTCCAAGGGGGCTACAAAAAAGATCTCTGGTTTTTTGTGGTCTCTGGTTATGAATGAGTCTCAAAGGATGCCTTTTGTACATCTGGGAGAAGATTGTCTCATGGATAGTCAGGTTCTGAGTGAAATATTTTATCCTACAGTCTTCAAAACATTAAAAAGATTAGACATTCATTGTCAAAACTGATTACATCAAAACTCTTTATGATCATTACTATTTCCTCAAAATTAATTTGTTATGAACAGTTGGAGAAATATCAATAGAATTATCTTTTTAAAATGGGCAGGGGTGGAGGAATAAGAGGTCTGAATGCATTGCCAAGTTGTCAGAAAAGTTTTCTTTGAATCAATTTGAAACCATAACCTAAGAACAGCTGTGGGCATCTTCAAAGACATATGCTTTATCCAGCAGGAGAAACATATAACCTAGCCAATTAACTACTCTGCCAGCCATGGATTCTATGGCTCAGCCTCAATGAAACCAAACATTACATGGTTTGACAGTTGAAGAGTGCATGAATTGACAGGATTTCCTGGTGATATGGTCCCCAGGTTCCAAAAGCAGCTAATTTAGTCTTTAATTCCAGGAAGCAAAGACTAAAATTGAATAACAGAAAATTGTTCTCTACTTCTACCTTTTTTAAGAATCTCTATGGTGGATGCAATTCCTTCGCCCTTCTGGCCTCTTTATTTTCCTTTCTTCAAAGCATGGGAATAACTTTTCTGCACTACATTCAACAGATGCATCAAAAGACAAAAGTTAAAAGGCGTCTCATTTGTCTGAGAATTAGATTAGTTTAGGGAACACAAAGTTCAAAATTATATGAGCATTTTAATTGTGGAAGATCTTGAATACCTTTTTCAGTTGAACTTACATTTGTGTAGCTCTATGAAGAATCATTTATCCTCAATTTTACATATCTTTGCCACTGAATATTCTTGGAACTCCATGTGGATTATACTGAACCATTCTGGGTTCATACTGAGTGAACCATAAATGAAAAATTTAAAAAATATGATGCTAGTTTCACAAATAAAATAATATAAAATGCAATATTCCAATGTCAAAATACTTCCCCCAAGTTCAAAAAAATAGTATGCCATTAAATGATCAGGTCTGATTTGGGCCACCCTGACCTATATATAGCTCACAGATTTTGGCACTATCCATCAGAAGTCTTACCTCACAAATTTCACAGGCACACCCTGCCCTGCTCAAAGTAGTCTCCAAAGGGGAAACCAATCCAGAGTGCTTACTAGATGCACAAATGGTCATGCTCAAAATATCCTACTTCAGGCATATTATGTGAGGAGCTAACTCTCCAGAAAAGGGTCTAATACTGGGAAATGTGGAAGGGAAGAGAAGATAATGACTTGCAACAGGATGAGACTCAGTTATAGTAATGATGAGTGCACAATTGGAAAACCTGAAAGACCAACTTAGAGATAGGCTTTTAAGGAGAAAATCTATCTATATGGTTGCTAGGGGTCAAAAATGACTTGATGACACATAATTAATTAAAAGAGACCTCCATAAAATGTAATTGCTTACAAGGCCATTTCTAAAGCTAGTTTCCATCAATCTAAAGTCAGAGGCATAGTCTAGAAATAAAAGGATATAGTGAATCTTCTCAAGTTTAGCCATTCTGTCAAGACCAAAACTAGTATAAAGTCATTTAGGAAATCACAAACAACCCCATACCAACATCCAAGAATCTTCTTTCTCAGAAATTTGTATTAGGTTATAAAATAAAATACAAAATATGAAAGAAAATAGGAAGATAGTGAGGAGAAGGGGGCATTAAAGCATTAACATCAAACCATAACTTTTTGCTTTTCCATAATAATATAAACTAGCCATTTCTATAAACACATATCAGTCTAATCGGTAAAACCCAAAATCAATGTTTCAATTTTTTCCACCTCAAGCACAAAGTTCAGAAGTGGTCTCCATCAGAGGTGGGTTCCTACCAGTTCTAACCGGTTCTTTAGGACCATTAGTAACTCAGCGATGATGTCACTGAGCTGGTTCCGTGGGCACCGCCATTTTGGATTTTGCTTCTGTACATGTGCAGAAGTTTTTCTTTGATTGCTATGTGTGCACGCGAGGCGCAACCCTGAACAAACTGGCAGCAAAACAATCCACAGCACACCCCTGGTCTCCATGTGGCAGCAAAGGTACTTAGATTCTTTTCTTTAATCAAAATGATCATTTCTGCCAACTCCATCTGGTTTTGTAGCCATTCGTCCATGGTCCATGGTGAGAATCGAAACATCCAGGAATCTTAAAACACCATTCATGTATGGCATCAAACATATTGCTAGAAGAAGAGCTTTGATGCTCTTTGATGCTTATTTCCACATTGGCAAAAACATTCAAATGGATTTCCAGATCTCCAGAGTTTTATGAGATAAGATTTTTAGAGGTTTGGGCAAATAAGCCCAAAGTGGAACTTTTTGGACAATGTGGGTGTCAGTTTGTCTAGCAAAAACTAAACACACAATACAAATCTCATAATAACTGTCAAGCAGAGAGACCATAGTACAGCAACATGGTTTGAAGATGATTTGATGCCTTAAGACTTGCCATCCCCGAAGGAAGCAAAAATTCTGTTTTATATTAGAGAGCCCCAACAGGAGAATTAGGCCATCTATCCATCAGTTGAAGTTGAAATGTAAGTGGGTCATGTAGTAAGACAACAGTTCCAAACATCTAAGCAAGTCTAAAAGAGAATGGATAGAGAAAATAAATTCAAAGTTTTGAAATGAAAGTCCTGACCTAAATGCCATTTCAGTATTGTAGCATGGCTTGAAGTAAGTGTTTTTTGCAAGAAAACTCTTAAATATTACGGGTTGAAGCAGTTCTATGGAGAAGTGAGCCAAAGTTCTGACATGATTTTGTGAGAAACTGATCACAAATTATAGTGTTTGGTTGCAATTATTCAGCTAAAGGTGGTACAACTAGTTATTAAATCTACTAATTCAGTTACTGAAATGATCTTTTCACAAGGGCACTTCACATATGGAATTACTGTGTTTATGGAGGAAAAAAGCACTAAGCTTTAGTCTGTCTTTGTTCACTCAGATTCTCTTTATAGATCAGTAAGGTCCTCATGAAGCTTTGATAACATTCAGTGGCAAAGATAAGCAAGAATTCAGAAAACCCAAAAGGGGATGAACACTTTTTCGTGAACAATAAAGGCGAACAATGACAGACAAGACAATGCAGGTATCCTATAACCTGAATTCTTCCACAACATTTTAAAAATACACAGGAAAAACGGCAGAGTGTTTCTAGAAAATGTGGACTTCCCAGGAAGCATATTAAAAATTTCTGAGGAAAGAAGTCAATGAAAACAGTTTTCCCCTTTAACATTTTTCTAGTTAGAGATCAGTTTCCTGCAGTGCATGGGCATTAACACTGGTGAGCAATTTCTAAAGCTCATCTGTTATACCAAAGGTACTGAAAGTGGAAGCCACAAAACTATTGCAACAAGCAGATCATTCTGGAAAGGATTTCTTAAAAAATAATGGTCTGTATAAGGCTGACTTTATTTATGGAATATTTATGGAATAACAAAAACATTTCCATTGAGAATTGAAGGTATATCTAGATATTATTTAGTGGTAGGTACAAAGCGGAAAAGAAGTTTTGTGGCACTTTTTTCTTTAAAGAGAGCTACAAAATTGACAACTTTAGCAGGAAAGGCAACCGTGCAAATCTAAAGGTGCAGAGAAGCAAGCAGTTATTTTAATCTGCATTCAGTTCTGTTTGCCATTCATTGAAACACAAATATTTGAAACGGGGACACTGCATTACCCCCAAACAGTAGATGCATTCATTTGAATTGTTTTTGGTGTGCTTCTCTGGTTCTCTCTCCCTTTAGAACAACAATTATATAAATGCCCGGAAAAGCATCCATTTTGCTGGTCTGAGAGTACTGGAAAACAGAGGTCAACCCAAGTGCATTCTAGTGCTAATTAGAATTGTCTTTATATGCTTTATTAAACATTTGTCTGACTCTGCCTCATTCTGTCATACATTAGCATTTAATTGTGGTATATTAGCAGCAGCCTGAACAGGGAGAAGCATATCTAGGGCTTCTGAAGTGATGCCAAATTTTTTGCAGTCAACAAAGGTACCAAATGAAAATAAATCATAGAAAAAAATATATGCAGATGAATAGCACAATCCCCTTCAAATATTCAATGGGAATTCATCTGCCTGTGGATTATGCAGCTGCTGAAGAAAACTACTGGTTAGGTTTATTTTTATTTATTTAGTTTGTCAAACACGTAAAACATAACAGGTATAAGTATAAACATAAATATGAACACAGTAAATGGGTACAAATAAATAGAGACAGTAGGACAGGGACAGTAGGCACACTGATGCTTTTATGCATGCCCCTTGCAGACCTCTTAGGAATGGGGCGAGGTCAGCAGTACACAGTCTAAGGTTAAAGTTATGGGGGTTTGGGGATGTAACAACAGAGTTAGGTAGTGCATTCCAGGCATTGACCACTCTGTTGCTGAAATCATATTTTCTGCAATTGAGTTTGGAGCAGTTTACCTTGAGATTGTATCTATTGTGTGCTCATGTATTATTGTGGTTGAAACTGAAGTAGTGATTGACAGGTAGGACATTGTAGCAGATAATTTCGTGTACTATGCTTAGGTCAGACTGTAGGTGGCATAGTTCTAGGTTATCCAAGCCCAAAATTTCAAGCCTGGTGGCATATTTAGCATAGGTTAGCTGTGATATTTCCTTATCAGAATACTGAGATTCTGTTTTTCTATCATCAAAATAGAGTCAAGGAATGTATGAGTTGAAGGGGGGCTTATAGGTTTTCTAGGACAACTTTTTGTTCTGCATAAAATACACTAAATTATTACGGCAGCTGACTCTCTAGACTTTGTTTGAAAACCTTGAATGAGGAGGAAATCCATTGCAGTTTGAGGGAGATAGGTCCATTGATTTATAATTCTTAACATGGGAATCTTGAAATTAGTTAACAGAAGAAAGATGCATAAAAACAGGGCAGTGAAATAAAACCAACTTGACCCAGAATAGTTAACCTAAACAGCAACAAAGCCAAAGGGATTGAATTGATTATGTGTCATCAAATTGAAGTCTGTTCTTAATACTGTAGCAACCCCGCTTGATTTCACTGACAATCTGTTCCTAACCTGATATTTAAGACTTTCAACCCATCAGTACTATATATACGTCAATCAATCTTGCTCCTGGTCATCCTCTTTCTCTCTTTCTTCCTACCTTTCCAAGCATTATAGACTTCTCAAGAGAAATACATCTTTAAATGATATATACAAAATGTGATAATTTGAGTATATTCATTTGTGTATCTAGTGAGAACACTGGATTGATTTGTTCAACGATCATTTTTTCTTCTTCTTCACTGTCCATGATATTCTTAGGAGTCTTCCCCAACACCAACATTCAAATTCAGAAGCAGCAATATTCTTTCTATTTGGCTTCTTTAGATCCAACTTTTGCTTTCATAGCATTTCATAGAGAATAGCATGACTTACACTAGTCTGATCTTTTTAGATGTACACACAACACCACCACAACACAATCATGAATCATAGGGACACAATAGAAGGGACTACATGTGTTATTTACCTTTCTAAATATCAGCATGGAAGAAGCCAGTTCGTCTTTCACTAGAAGGCTGTTCCACAACCTGTATGCTGATATTTTGGGGAAACGTTCTTAAAATAAATTGAATAGCACATTGGATCTAGCATACAGGTTGTATATGAAATGGGAACTAGTAATGGTCCTACAACATTCCCGGCAGCATCCACAACAAACCACAATGACACAAAAATGACATGTATTCACACTGCTATCACAACACAAGTTCTGCCTTTACTTGCATCGCTATATCTGATGCAACTGGATAAGTTGCAGCATTCATGTAATGATATTAAATAGCCTTTGAAATTTATCCCCCTCCCCTATAGTGTTGCCCACAGACCTTCTTTCTCTCCTCTAGTTTTCCATCTTCTTCCCATCAGAGACAGAATTCTGTGGTTACGTTTTTATTGATCAATTCCTGATTGCCCACAAGGGTTTTTAAACTTAAAAATGTATGCACCATAAGCAAACCTTTGTTTCATACTGACCCTATTTAACTACAGTTCTGTACAATCAGCAGAATTTGTTATTGTAGTGGATACATTAAAATTAAAGCAATGGATGTTTTGTCACTCATTTTAATGCCTTGGCTCTCTGAGTGATTATTTTGCTAAATGTGCTGGAGCCATTTACACACACACATACACAAACATGTGTGTATCTTTGTGCGGGTGCGCATGCGTGTGCATGTGTGTGTAGGTTCACGTACACAGACTCTGAAGATCTTTGATGATGTTTAATTTAAATGCTTCTTTGCTTCTGAAAGCACTTAAGTGAAAGGAGGCTGTTTTTGATATCTCTCCAAAGGGTAGAAAAGGGCAGTTATTGAACATTTTCTCCACTGGAGAACTGTCACACATAATTCGGGGTCAGGAATATTAAAAAAGCAGATCTTGTTTGTCTGAAACAGGCTCAGTACACTAATTTGTATTACCTACCTACATAATTTTGTTTTCCATTTTAATGCTGCCCCTGAGGAAGTATTTATTTTACATGCATCAGAACAAAAAGATTTCTGGTTTACATAAAAGCCGTTTCTGTCTTTGCGAGCTTTATTTACCTCAAAGTAATTGAGCTTCATGACATTTTTGGAAATAAACAGTAGAGCAAAAAATTAACTGTGACCTGCAGGTATGAATTTGGACAAGGATGAATGGAGTCTTAATTTGTCACAGCAGGTGACAAGTATCTATATAAGCTCTGAGAATTCCTTGGAAAGAAAATGGGACTTCCATTTTTCCATTATGAAATAAGTTTTCACTTCATAAATTTTACCATATTTACCTTACCATTTAGAGATTTTTCACGGAATGGACATTTTGGTTTTTTATGCTTAAGAACTGTACAGAATGTGAGACAGATTTAGCTCTTTTCTATCCCTCAAACAAGAAGCTATATCCTCTCATCAATGCAGCTAGTAATGTGGTAGAATTCTGTCCTTTCCTTTGTCAGAAAAGATCAATGTTTACAATCTGCATATACATTTAACAATTAGATCCTTGCCTTGCCTTGCCTTCCTCATTCAAGCACTTACTGACTTCCACATTGAAGGATTAAAAAAGGTACTGTATTAGTTTGAAGCTATTTTGAAAATTATTTGGATTGTTCCAGTGGTGTAACTTCTTGTTACTTGAAGCAAGGTATCACTGAATGCAAAAAGCATGCATTACACCAATTCTAGCATGCATGCAGGGTCATCTGATGTATGATTGTATGTCAAAGGCCTACTGATACAATGGGTTCAGATCTTTTCCAAAAGGTATATCTGTCTCAGCAGCTTGTTTTGAAAGAAAAAGAAGAGAGAGAAGGAGGAAGAACAGATGGTCCCAGAAGGAGAATATGGTCAGTTTTTCTATGTTCCAATTGATATGATGTAGCTGCCAGATTATTCCTGTAGGAACATAGCCCTTCAGGGATGGACAAAGAGTTGATCAGCCCTATGTGAATGATTAGGGTCAGAGAATGTAGATTACAGCAGAGGAGGAGTCAGCAATTTAATTCTTTTCTTATACTCCATGGTCATTCATGGTTTTCATTCTCAAACTCCTGAATAAATAATTCCCTTTGAAAGGACTCCACCCCTACACAGTATTTTCTTTGAGGAGAGGGGGAAGAATTATAAAAATGTATGATGTGACCTTTTGTATATTCTAATCATCATGTAAATGTTTAACATGCTATAATACCCTTTTTTACTTTATAAGATCGTTGTGCATTTTAGAGCAACTGCTGTGTACTTCTGAGACCTTCTGGTCTGCAGTGGTGTATGCCAGACAGCCTGATTTGTGAAGATGAGGCTGCTTGGCTGTTATGATTTCCTCCTCAAAAAGAAGGTTAATACAGCCTCAGACCTGCTCTGAAAGACCAGCAGGGAGCCCATAGCAACTGGCAGGCACAGCTGGAATTAGAAATTCATAATGGAAGCAATTCTGGATGTGGCATGAAGAAAATTATAGGTTTGCCTTCAGATTCACATCACATGGATGTTTCTGTTGTTTCAGGGCCAGGCTGAGGGAACTTGTTAGACACTTTAGTTATTTGCAATATGTTCAAAATACATTTCCCCCCAGAAAAGCTCAAGGATATTTGACATTGTTTTTTTCTACTTAACAGTTCTTCAACAATAGTTTGAAGGTGATTCATGGTCCTCCTTTCAGCCATCCCTGAAGTGCTGAGTTTAAGCAGCTAAGAATTACTGTCCTGCCTCAAGTTACCACATATTCTGGAAGAATAAAAACGACCTCTCTCTCTTGGTCCACAAAAATGGAACTCAGAAAGATTGCCTACAGTCTCCATCCACATTCTTACTTCTTGTTCTGTGTATTTGTATGGTCATATGGAAAGCAATTGGAGCCATTCCTGTATCATGGAGAGAAGAGCTGCAAAGCTGTCAAGTTGTCCTTCTGTTTGAAATCAGTCTAAAACAAGAATCCCTGCAAATGGATAAACTCCACAGAACTGCAATGGAAATAAACAAAAAAAATTAAATCAAAACCTTCATTTTATTATGATTTCCAGTACATTTCAGCTGAACCAGAATTGCATCTTTTTAGTTCCTCAACACATTTGATACCAGGGAACAATAGAGTTCTGGAATCAGTTTCAAGCTAACACAGAGTCCTACTGTGGAAGTACAGTATCTAACTAGACCTGGCCAAAGTAGGAATGTTTTCATTCAACAACGTCTTTTCCTGGCTAAATAGGAGAGGAGGTAATTTGGACCTACTTTTCTTGTCCTATAAAGAATCCTATTTTCTTTTAAATCTGCTCTGCAGGGCTGAAAGATTCTTAAGGCAGGAAGTTTAATTATACCTCTCTCTCTCTCTCTCTCTCGCCCCCCCCCATCACTCCTGGCGCTGCGTGTGAGGGGGGACACTAATCAAGGAGAAAACTAACTTAGAACTAAGGAGAAATTTCCTGACAGTGAGAAACAGTTAATCAGTGGAACAACTTGCCTCCAGAAGTTGTGAATGCTCCAACACTGGAAGTTTTAAAGAAGATGTTGGATAAC
>JANHFT010007798.1:33350-46272 GCA_032467955.1 Pseudoxenodon macrops | reverse complement strand
TTATACCTCTCTCTCTCTCTCTCTCTCCCCCCCCCCACATACACACACCATATATCCAATAACTCCAAGTCATGGGTTGGCAACTGTAAACACTCAAAGAGCCACAAAGGTCCTAACCAGAAGCCCCCTGTTCAATTCTGGAGCTGACCAGAAGTCCAGTTCACCCACCATAGTCTTCTTTTAGCGCAGCATCCCTTTTCCTCTAGGTGTCCTAACTGAAATCCCTATCAATTGTGGAACTGACCGGAAAACCCGCCCCTTGCCATAGAGTCTTTTTCCGGTGTGCCGTGCTATTCCTCTCAATAACCAGAAGCTCCTCTCAAAATTGTGGCAGTGACAGGGAGCCACAGCAGAGGGATGAAAGAACCATATGTGGCTCCAGAGCCATGGGTTGCTGACCTCTGCTCCAAGTGGTTGACAATGATATAAATATATCCCAAATAAAATAAAATAAATCCTAAAACCCTGAAAGGAACATTGCAATAACACCCTGGTGTCTGCAAAAAAATATATCTTTGAAACAATATAACATAGGAGTTTCAGATGAATTATATTACATTATATTACATTATTTCTCTTTTCTAATAGCAGGAATATTCTGAGAACACCACCTGGAAATGCTGCTAGTAGTGGAAGATACCTCTGCATTTAACTCATAAGTCCAACTGCCCAAGAACATTAAATGGTTTTTGAAGTATAGCACTGAAGTATGGCATTTAATTATTCTTCTTATTATACCTGGTGATTGCTCCATGATCAAGGATTTATTAAATTGAGGAAGGTAACAGTGAAACATCAAATATTGTCCCTCCAGGACTGGGTTGGACTGACCTCAAGGAGAAATGTGGTGGGGAAACTCTATTCTAGGAGTGTATATGTTAGGAGTGTCAAACTCAAGGCCTGTAGGCTGTTTTTGGCTGCGACGGCCTCCTGTAGCCCTCTGCCAGTGAAAATGGAGCTCCATTTTCACTGGCAGAGGTCTTCAGGAGGATCTCCCCAGCCCCATCTGGACTACCACATGTGCCCCTAACATGAGTGACATTGAGCTGGCCACACCCACCCTGGCCACCCTTCCCCAGTCCCCCCAAGGTCAAACACAACCTTGATGTGGCCCTCAATGAAATTGAGTTTGACACTCCTGCTTTATAGCAATAAATTACAGTGGGTTAAGACTGAAAAAAATTCACTCTAGTTGCTTTACTTGAAGAATCTTGGGCAATTTTGTTAAGGAACTGAATATTATTTGTTAAAAGACCCCAAGCTTCTTTCAAGATTTCTGAGGAAAAAGCAATGATTCTTGGGGAAAAAGGCAACCCTTAATTTTGGAGGCTATTCATCTCCTTGAAAAGCAGTGAGACCTTTTAGCTATTTTGAAGGCATGTATTTCTAAGAAATTTTCAGTGGGCTGGTTTGCCTTGAATCTTGGAAACATAGACATAGAGGTTTCCACATAGAGGTTTGCACTTTTTCACACTTAGCTAAAGTTTCACAATTGTTTTGAATATTAGCAAAGCTGTCAGTAGCTTTTTAGACACATTTTCTATGTCACGAATGCTAATTACATAGTATTTTAGCAATAGAATACATCTGAATACAATAGCTCAGACACTTTATCACAGATTACTAACTTATTAACTATTTGCACTTTTATAGGAAAGATTTGAATATATCATGAAGGCTGCCTTCTGTAATTTCTCCTTTCTTACAATTTCTAAACCTTTTTCTTGCTGACTTCCTCTGTGCAAGGAAATTTAGGTTTGCAGTTCAGGTTTAGACTATGATTCGGGCATATGAAAAATGAACATCTAAATTGGAAGCACCTAGCTGATTTTTAAACAAAAGCCCAGGAGAGGTGTGTGTGTGTGCGGGGGGATGAGGGGTGGGAACAATATCTATTTTTCTTTGAATTTGTCTGGAGGAAAAATAGTTATTCATGAGTTCCAATCTGGTTTCAGTGGATTGTAAATTGAATTAGATAGTAGAAACATTAAAGGCAAAGCATAGAATTTAATTCTCATCCGCCTCTCATCATAACTAGAGCAACTATCTGCATCTTTCTTTTTTTCTTTTTGAAAATGAATATAGTGGAGTTTAAAATAACAAATGCTAATGAGTATGGAAACAGATGCTTCTGCATCTGAAATTGTGTAATATATTGCATTGCTATCTGCTTGGACATAAACAAATTAAAGATGTAAATATTTACATGATAATCTATTTATCACTCATGATTCCAGGCTTCTTCTTTGTTGTAAGCTTCTAAGGAGACAATGCTTGCTCATCCAACCCTTTCTTTGCTTTGTACCTTACATTCCACAATCAATCCTCCACTAGGAGGGTAAACTGGAGGGAGAAGTATTACCAGGATGGATATAATTTCCCATTTGTCTAAGATAGTGCAGGAAATTCAGGAGGTGAAGGCAGGGCTGAGTTGAATCATGGGTAGTAATGTTAAGTAAAGCAGAAATGATGGAATAATAAATAAGTAACAAACATTGCCATATTATTTTCCTTTCTTCCCAGGCAATACATTCATGGGAGATGGATGTGAAACAAAGAAGTTAGTGAAACATGTCTAGAAAACAAAGGTACATTTTAGTGCTATTTCACATTGGTGGTTCCTTCTTGTGGAATTGACCACTCTTGGGTATAGGGCTCCGGAAATTTGCCTTGCTACACTGTGAAACATGGTTTCTCCAGATCAGCCTTAACTCTTGTAATTTCATGGGAACATCCATCTAGCTTTCTTAACAATAGCATAAAAATAGTTTGCTCTTACCGGTACCTATTTCTGAGATAATGTTTGGCTTTTAGCCAACAATTTTGTCTGTGTTAAAAATGACACTCACTATGTCTGTCATTTCATATAACCACCCTTTATTTAGCCAAACATTATCCATTGGGCTGGTCCAGGAGGTAATGCATTACAGTCGCATTTCTTAGCAGCTTCTCTCTTATAAAAGATTAATAAAATGAACGAGCAATTTACTAGTAATCTTGTGTGTGCTCATAAGTGTGAAGAGCAAATCTTGAGTATCCTTTATGTGGTGTATGGTTAAAATGACCCAAGAGCAAGCTAATACAGTGGAAAACTAATCTTACATTCAAATTGTTGAATCTCCTTGATCATAAGGTAGAAATTAGAATAGGAATTCAGATCCCATGAATAACAATGCAAGCAAAGACTCAGAGGAATCAAAGCTACAATGCTTTTACAACTCTCTGGTTTTTTTTCATGAGCATATTCAAACACTTTCTGAATGCTATTGCCTGTCTTTTAATATTTTAACACTTTATTTCATTTTTATTTTCATCAAGCATGTATTAGATAACAGATATAGGTATAAACATGTTTATGAATACATGAGATGGATACGAATAAAAGGGAATATTAGGACAGGGACAGGCACGCTGGTGCACTTATGCACTGTAAAGCAGTCTCTGGTGCTGGAAATGTTTAACATAGTATGTTGGTGTAATAGTCACAATGGAGTTTAGCATAGCATGGAGGATTTTGAGATACTTTATTTGCATTCTTTAAAAATAAACTTTTCTAACTTCAGATTTTATGGATACCTTCTCCCAAAGCTAAGTTTCTGCCTACTTGTAGATTGAATAAGACTGGGTGATGGTTATACAATGTCTAGAATATTAATGTATAATTTCCATTATGATTGTTATTACAATTTGCTACAAATTTTCTTTTTACATTCTTATATGAAGCATTGTTCTAGTGAATGTTATGCTGAAACTTGTTTTACGCACACATATAAAGAGACGGGGGGATGAGAGAGAGAGAGAGAGAGAGAGAGAGAGAGAGAGAGAGAGAGATGCATTGTTCTGATGTATCTTAAAATGGTTAAATCTGAAGAATTGTATTTCAAGATGTTTTAGATGATACCTGAATCATAATAATGAATGATCCCAGCAGGATTGCTTGGTAAGGTATGGCAAAACAGTTTATGGCAAGAAGATAATGAGACATGGATCCTGAATGTTTCACTGTGAAAGCAAAAAAAGCCTAAATATATAGTGAAGCTTAGAAGAAATGATGTCATAAAAAACAAATATAGGGTAGATGTAGGCTAGACAAATGGAAATCTTAAGCCATGTACAAATTACATTGAATACAGATCTTTCAGATACCATAACATAAGTAAAGCACAATTATTTAAGGTGCACTTGTATTACAGAAGCCCAACTGTTTAAATATATATATATTCAAAGACTTGTGCTGGTACTTCATGAATTACAATTACAATGTAAGTTAGTTACTAGAATTCATAGGAATTGAATAAATATGCAGGATGAGAAATAGTGCATCACTATAAAGATCTGACGAATACTGAGGGTGGGTTGTTAAACAAGTGAATTAATTGTGTTTTAATCATTATCACCACAAAATAAATGCATTTTTATTTTGGAATCAATTACTTTTCAACTCCATTGCATTCTAATCAGATCATCAATATCTTCTGGATACTGTTTAGCATTTGGCAGTTCAGCAAGTACATACTAGCTTTCCAGTGTTCCTTCTTAATTGTATTTGTAAACAAATACATTTACATTTCTCACAGAGTCTATACAACCTGATGTAATAATTGTAGTAAGAAATTATCTCTTAAGGCATAAACTGTCACATGTGAATTTATCTCTGAATTTTTGCCATCTGGGAATCCATTAGTCTAATGTATTAAATGTTTAAGGTGATTTGTACAGTAAATATTGCATCTATTCAATGACTTCAATTTCAGAAAATTGCATTGATTGGCATATTGATAGTCACTTACCTTGTACAGATTTCAAATTTCAAAAATCACAGTATAAAATTATATCAAGTAAGTTCAATTATAAGATGAGTATTTCTCCTAATGTATCTTCCAAATAAACTCTTTCCAGGGAAGATGTTCAGGAGACTTAATACTTTGGTATCTAACTCCAATAACATTTCATAGGAAGGCTACTGGATTTCAAATAGATTTTCTTTTGAAGAATTTCAAAGGAGAACAGGGAAGTTTCAACAAGAATAACAGAATATCAACTAAGAATGAGTAGACTTTTATATTTATGATTTGACTGGTTTTAAAGGATACAACTTACTGAAAATTCTGGGAACTGAACTCACTGTAATCAAGTGCCATGTTTCTCAGTTTTGCCAACTTTAAAATGTGTGGACTTCACCAACCATCATGCATCTTAACATGGTCAAGTTTGAGAAATACTGATCTAGTGGAAACCTAGGTAGAAAAGGCTAGAATGCAGTATAATGTGTAATAAAGCTAAGAAGAGAAAATTCCTAACATTATATAAAATATATATTTAACATTTCCAAAAACAATTGCAAATTGTACAGTTGTCATAAGATTTCATTTTAATCTTTCCATACCAATAATTTGTTCATATTTTAAATATCAACTAATAATTGAATGCAACATACAAAAATGATATTTAAAACAAGAACAAACAATTATCATAAAAAAATATTAGAATGTGCAGAGATGGACAAATTAACAAAAGAACTACAAGACAGGGAGGATACAGAATACTATAAAATTTGGGACAATTGGTATAAATGGTTGGAAGAAAAAAGTAAAATAAACAGATGATTGAAGACAAAGACAAAATAAATGGATGTAAATGTATAGATGTAAATACCATATGTATATATGTATATTAATGTGGTTACAAATGAGACTGTGAAAAAGAAGTTAAGAAGAGGTGTAGCTGGTGTTAAACATCCGAGAAAATGAAAATGTATGTTATCTTTTACATTTTAAATGTTTAAAATGTAATAAAGTATTTTTGAGAAATAAAAATACTATTATCTGCTGTTGCAAAAGTTAAAAAGAAAAAACAAATTGGGACAACTGAGAATATCATGGCTTTTAGAAACATTTTAAGAGCGTATTTTTCCACGCTGCAAAAAAACAAGGTGATTATGACAGGATCAAAAGAGCAGCAGGTAAGCAATTGCTAAAATTGAGCTAATTTTAAAATTAGCATTTAAATTTTAATGTAATTAAAATTAAAATGCTAAGAGGATAATATAGATTAATAAACCACCGTGGAAACATTTAGTTTAAATGCAGCATTAAAAACATGGGAATTAATATACAATCAACAAATGCCAATAACTACCTTGAAAGAATAGCTACCAGCTTAAGGTAAAGGTTCCCCTACATATGCGTGCTAGTCATTCCTGGCTCTAAGGGCGGTGCTCATCTCCGTTTCAAAGCCAAAGAGCCGGCGCTGTCTGAAGACATCTCCGTGGTTATGTGGCCAGCGTGACTAAACGCCAAAGGTGCACAAATCACTGCTACCTTCCCACCAAAGTGGTCCCTATTTTTCTACTTGCATTGTAGCTACATAAAGTTGGATGGTAGATAGATAAAATGATTGATAGATAGATAGATAGATAGGCTACTTCTGCTGACTGCCGGCTGATTGCAATTTGGCAGTTCAAATCTCACCGGGCTCAAGGTTGACTCAGCCTTCCATCCTTCCGAGGTGGGTAAAATGAGGACCCAAAATTGTTGGGGGCAATAGGCTGACTCTGTAAACCACTTGGAGAGGACTGTAAAAGCACTATGAAGCAGTATATAAGTCTAAGTGTTATTGCTATCGCTAATACATAAACTGTGTATTTTAAACCACTTCTTAAGCGGGTAAAGATAAGAACATTTTAAAGCAGCATTTTCAACCTTGGGCAGCTTTAACATGTCAGGACATGTTAATGCCATTTGGAGAATTCTGGGAGTTGAAGTCCAAATGTCTCAAAAGTTATCAAAGTTGAGAAACACTGATTTAAAACGAGACATAAAATCCAAACTCTTTACAGCCCTCTAGTCACTTATCTTTTCGCTGACCCCGGACTGCTATCCTTTGCGGAGGATGCGCTACTATACTGCTCCAACAGAAATAAAGAAATAAAAGGGTGGTTGTGATAACTAGAGCAGAAGACATTCCAATTCAGCCGTCTTGTGTTTTCCACTTGCATCATCCTGACATCTCATGTCAAGAATCCAATTTTGCTTTGGGAAAGGAATCGTAGCCAAAAGCTCAGAGGCTGCCAGGATGAAGACGAATGCCCCAGAGGTTTAGAGAGGAATCAAAGGCCCCTTTTCTGTGTGTATCCTCTATTAAATTAAAGGGATTTGGGACACTTAATTTTGGAAATATGCAAATATCTATTGACTGCCAAATCGCTGTCCAGCCAACTCACAGAGGTACCTGGAAAATGATCCAGTCTAAAGTGTTTTAGAATTATGAAACTAATTATACCACCATCTGGGCAGCCTGCTTATGCCTTTTGTTTTAAATACCAGCACACTTTCATAGCATGACATTTGCACGGTTCAGTTAAATAGCCTGATCTAAGTCAAGTATCTGGACTTAGAAAGCTTCAAGTGATTTCCTCCGTCCCCCTGAGCCCTGGGTCCTGATCTACATTAGCTGGCACTCTGGAGCCCTTTGTACTCTTGGTTTTGGTTGTGGCCTGTCGGCCGCCGGCCCCTCCAGCAGCCAAATCAGAGGAGGTGGCAGCGAGAGGGTCAAGAGTCAGCATCAAGACAACCTGGGAGCTCCGAGGGGGAAAAGGAAATGGAGTTGGCAGAGAGAGAGAGACAGAGGTGGAGCCTCAGATGGAGAATCAACAGCCGCCAGGTCCGGAGGTGGCTGATGAGGAAGAGGAGGAACAACTGGGTCCAGTGCCGGATGTGCAGAAGGCAGAGGAGAGCAGTGGAAGTCCTTAGGCCGACCTTGGGACAGAAGAACCACCACTGCTAGCAAAACCCACCCTAGCTCTGGGGATAAAAGGCAGGGGGCAGAGATGAATAGATGTGGCAGACAGCTATTCATCTTCCGGCCAGACGGACTTGTTAGCCTGCGGTGAGAGAGAAACTTGTTGCCGGGGCTGCTGGCATTCCTAATAAATCTTTGAGTTAACTTCAGAGAGTTTGCGTCAGTTTTGTAGACTATAACATCCCTTCCATTGAGGGCCCTTTTTATTGTCTCAAGCCACTGCAATTATTTATACCTCTATGGTATTATCTTGGTTACTTAAAGTATCGATGGACAAAAGTATATGGAATGTTTGAAGTGATGACAGAAATGTGCCGGGTAGGATTATAATTATGCATATGCTCTGTAAAATAGATGCTGCATAGGTTGAGAACCCCAAAAGAATTTGGGCACTGAATGATGGATTGTATTGTATGATGCAAGAAGGAGTGTAAATCTGAAAATTTAACATCCACATCTAAGGTATTTGGTTTAACAGAAACATGCAGAAAACGATGAAAATCTCAAATAGATAAAATTGAAAATTTGGTAGAATGCTTATTAAAGATGGGAACATGGAGATATTAAGACGGGCAAATGGTGGTAGAAAGGTTCTGATTAATATGTGATCTGCTCTAAGATCTCTGTGTTGAAAATGGCAGTGTAGAAGCTTCTGCTCACTTGGTTAGTTATACTTTCCCCTTTTCTCATCTTGCACCTTCATTCCATTGGCTTGTTGTGTTATTTCCTACTCTTTTCTGTACTTTGCATAACATTACTTATCTCCCATAGAAGAGAAGAGCACTATGAGAAACTAGTATTCATCCCATTTTGATTATGAGATATGTCCTGATAAATATAAACATTGTTATTTGAAGCATCTCCATCCATGTTTGAAGTAATTATCTCCATCTTCCTAAAGCTTTTTGTACAAATATGCTATAAATGGGCAACCCATCTGGAAAAAAACCCACTCTAACAAGTTCCCATATTTGTAGTAATTGAAGCAGTTCTACAAAACTATTTCATGGATGCTATTGGGATGTAGGTGGTTTAGAATGAGAACTATTCATGTTTTAGAGAAGGGAGTGGGGTGGAGAGAGAACTATGGATTGACTGAGATAAAAACATCCACAGAAAGTAGAAGGCACCATGTTCTGAGCGACAAAATTAATAATATTTCCCCCAAATCTTCCCAAACATTACCCTCTGAATCTCTTGTCCTATTAAGATTGGAGGATCATAGGACTTCTTTGGAAAAGAATACAGACATAACCTAGAGCAGTCATGGCGAAACATTGCACGCGCTCGTTGGGGATGCAATCTGGAAAAGCCGAACTTCTGGGTTCTAGCGCACATGCGCACCCAACAATCAGCCAGCTGGTGCACATGCGCACATTGATTTTTGGCACTGCCATGTGCACGAAGGACAATTGATCATTGCGCGTGCATGCATGCCAGAAACCCAGAAGACAAACAGGCAAGGCCGTGCATGTTGGGCGACATGGCTCCCTGTGCCACTTTGGGCATGCGTGCCATAGGTTCGCCATCACAGACCTAGATAATGTTTTTCAAACTTGGCAATTTTAAGATGGATGGACTTCATCTGTCAGAATCCTCCAGCCAGAACTGAAGTTCTTTAAAGTAGCCAGGTTTAAAAAGTACTGATGTAAAAGAAAAATAGAAAGTGCTACCTTATCATGTCCATATGGTCTACTAAAATGCAAAAGTCAAGATAGCAAGATAGTTTAGTGATATGGGACTAATTCAATAAACTTGGCACATCACACGATGACTGCAATATCAAATGATGGAACATATGTGGGAATAAGATATTCCACATTCAAAACTCCAGATTATTCCTTACTCCTTTTCAGTCAGCCTATCTCCGGCACCACAAATAACCATCTATTATTTCAGGATTAAATAAAATACATCAATCCAAAATTATACAACGCTAACCTCAAAAACCTTCCAGTAAACCATATCAAAAACTTTCTCAGGACCCACAGAAATTATAGTTGTTGTCTATTTTGAATGATGCCAGCATACAATATATCACGTCTGGTCTAGATATGAACAGGTAGCCTGTCCTTCAACACACGTCTTGCTATTAAATCTAGCAGTTCAAAATGGTAATAGCAATAACACTGACTTATTTAGACTTAATGCTCTAACACTTGAAGCTTTTAAGAAGAGGTTGGATAACCATTTGTCTGAAGTGGTGTAGGGTTTCCTTCCGAAGCAGGGGGGTTGGACTAGAAGACCTCCAAGGTCCCTTCCAACTCTGCTATTCTATTTCTATTTACTGCTTCATAGTGCTTTACAGTCCTTTACAGTTTACAGAGTCAGCATATTACCCGCAACAATTTGAGTTCTCATTTTACCAAGCTCGGAAGGATGGAAGGTTGAGTCGGTCAGGATCAAACTCCTGGCTGTGGGCAGAGTTAGCCTGCAATACTGCATTCTAACCACTGGCTCTTTATTCTATATATGAATTACTATGTGCATCAATCAGCTGGTTTCTAGCCCTTTGTATGCAGAACACAACATGTGTATCCTAGGCAGAAATATTTGGGTGGTAGAATGGGATAGAGCCAAAGCAATGGATGGCAGCGGCCATAACAGAGAAGGCACTGATAGGATTATGGGAAGGTGACTGGGTGAATAGTTGCACAGTTGTCTTTGACTTCAAATCAACATATTCAATTAGCCTACCTGCCCTCTTTTCCTTACCTCCCCTTACTGCCATCACCAATGTCCTTGGCTTAAAGAACAGCATAAGGAGAGGCAGAGGAAGAAGATTGGTGGGTGGATCAGTGCCCAGGGAATGTGGAGGAGGGGAGAAGTGCTCTAACTTTGCTCGACTTGTCCTATGTGTTTTGTCTGGATTTGGTTTCAGCTGAAATCTGGAACTTCTAATTTGTTTCAGGTTTTCTGCCAAACAATATCCCAGCCAGAAACTTGGCAGAACTTCCAAGTAACAATCTGTTTGCTCCAGGTTCAAAACAAAACATGCTTTCCATTTCATGCTTATTTTAATGAACATACAGTACAAATTGGATACATTCACTCATGTAGTAAGGGAAATCACCTTGATAGAAATATGTGAGATCTATTATCCAGGCAGAGGGCAGAGACTTTCTTTAAGTCCTGGGAAGTAAGATAATAATTGGAAGTGCCTCAAACAAACCTCCTGATCCAGTGGAATAGGGGTCAGCAACCCGCGGCTCTGGAGCCGCATGTGGCTCTTTCATTCCTCTGCTGTGGCTCCGTGTTGCCAGTTAGCTCCACAATTGATAGGGCTTTCGGTTAGGACATGTAGAGGAAAAAGGATGCTGCGATAGGAGGAGATTCTATGGTGGGGGAACCGGACTTCCGGTCAGCAGAGGAAAAGGATGCCACGTTAGGAGGAGACTCTATGGTGGGGGAACCGGACTTCCGGTCAGCTCCAGAATTGAACAAGGGGCTTCCGGTTAGGACCTTTGTGGCTCTTTGAGAGTTTAAGGTTGCCGACCCCTGCACTGGAGTATAGGAAGGAAGGAAGGGGAGGGCTAGCACAATCAGGCTTACAAAACCATGTTATCGTACCTTCTCTTAATGAAGGATAATTCTAATCTTCCTCTAGCCTTTTCTGATCTTGTCTACCTAGGCTTGGCTGACAACCCAATTAAAAAGTCAGTTTAAAGAACCAGCAACAGCATTTGCCCAAGATGCTAAATTGAACCTGGGCACCTAATCATAGAATTGGATCAACTGATTGAGACCACAGAGCCTCTATTCCACCTTACCACCAGCCCTCCAACATTAATTTGGAATTAAGTGAACTTCTCTGGCTAACTGATTCTTATTTCCAACTGTTTTAATACTTAGATGTTTAGTTTCCTAATATTCAACCAGAATTTGAGTTCCTGTAACTTGAATTATCTTATGCCCAGTCTTCTGAACAATAGAGAACCACTCTTGACTTTCTACACAACCCAGCAATGACATGGTGTTAATCAGTGATGGCCTCTCCATATATTTAAGACACTATGCAATTGAACAGAGGACCCATATAATGCATCAGGGCCACTGACAGAATCCAGCAACCAAGAGTAGCTGCTAGAATCCTAACAACCCAACAAGACTCACAATATCTTGCCTAACTATTCACGTTGCCACTTCCATTTCCTACAATGTCTTCAGCATAACATCATTGTGTAGGAAACTGAAATAGTAGGTCTAGATCAGGGGTTGGGAACCTTAAACATTCAAAGAGCCATTTAGACCCATTTCCCACAGAAAAGAAAACACCGGGAGCCACAAAACCCTTCCTATGTCTGACTATTTCTTGAGCGACCACAGAACAAGCATATGTAGTTGGATTAAATGTTCTGTTTTCTTCTGAAACTTTTCTTGGATTTATCCATGGTTGGCCTACCGGGGGTCAAAAAGCTCAATAAATCGTGTGCCGATGGGTGTCGCATTTTGGCGGTTGTGATACCTATTTTGAGCGACAGGGAGCCGCAACAAAGGGATGAAAGAGCCACATGCAGCTCCAGAGCTGCGGGCTGCTTACCCCTGGTCTAGATATAGATTCAAGAGCAGCATTTTTATTTCCCTAATGCCCTGAAGTGGTTCCACAAAACTGACTTTGCAGCTCATAATAAAGGTAATTCCCACATGGCCTTGAAAACCTGTCTGATGGTTACAAGAGTAGCCATCATGGTGTAAGGGCTAAGGGGCTAGACTAGGGTTAGGAGACCCAAGGTTCAAATCCATTCTCAAGCACGCAAAACCCTGTAGCTGAGTTTGATGCAAGCCTCATGGGACCGATGATGTGGGAGGTTCAATTGGAAGCTGATCCTATCCAACTGGAAGTTGGGATATCAATTTTATGAATAAGTAACTAAATAAATGAAATTGCTGTTGCACTCTGATAATGTAGACAGTTGAATGTAGTATCACCCTGCTGACTATCACAATTCTGAATGAAGCTTCCTTCAGAGTTCACGTGCTTGGAAATTGACCATAGCTGGTTTCTATGAACACCAAGACAGCTATATGCTTTCTATATACCAGTGATGGCGAACCTTTTTTTCCTCCAGTGCCAAAAGGGCGCCGGTGTGCCCATACCCATAATGCAGGGGCCTCCCCCCCC
>JANHFT010007798.1:11262-33250 GCA_032467955.1 Pseudoxenodon macrops | reverse complement strand
GGAAAAGAAGTTAAGAAGAGGTGTAGCCGATGTTAAACAGCCGAGAAAATGAAAATGTATGTTTTCTTTTTTTTTAAATGTTTAAAATGTAATAAAGTATTTTTTTAAAATCAAGAACAAAATTATTAGGAGGGGGGGGGAATATTGTAACTAAATGTTACCTTTGCTATGTCTAGTCCGGCTTTCTGAATAATTGTGTCTAGTGTTTGATGTTCAGGAAGATAAAAAGAAAAATAGAAAAAAATCAAAGCAGAACAAGAGGTAGAAAGAGAACAGATAGCAATATGTATGTATGTAAGTATGTATGTATGTATATGTATGTATACATACATAAGAAACTGTGTTTCTTTACTTTATCTTTCAGAATCATTGCAATCAAAGCATTCCAGAAAAAGCACTTTAAATGAATGACATTTTTCAGAATGTTTCTCTTCATGCTCTCAAATTGTTAATTTAAGATGTCAAAACATTCACTTTTTCTATTGAGTAATATTCATGAAATAATCAATCACACATTCACTTCACTACTTTTGCAGTACAAACTAAGGAAGGATGATATACTTTGACTTCTGTTGCTTTCCTGTCCAGTAATCAGAAAATTAATGCTGTCCAATAAATGTTCAATATTTTTAATCTTAAATATTATAACTACAACTGTTAAAATGAATGCAAACTAGAAAAGAAAAAGTAGAAAGTGCATAAGTATAGAAATAGCTTCATAATGGTTTACAGTACTCTCTAAGCATTTTACTGACTTCAGAAAAGAAAAAACAGAAAAAATAGAAACAGAAAAGCAATAAACAAACAAACAAACAAAGTAAACAATAAAATATAGTAAAGAAAAGGAAAAGAAATATGTAAAGAAGTTACTTCTTCATTCAACACAAGTATAAATAATTTTAATAATTTAACACTTTTTCTTAAAGTACAACAAATGATTTCTTCTTCCCATAGCCCATCTTTTATCTATAAATAAATCTATATCCTTATTTATAAAAAAATTCAAACCCTCATTCAGTCCTGATCACCAAAAGTCCATTAAGGCTTCCTGAAATAACACCATAGCTATTTTTTACTTTGATCAGCTAATCCAATTTTATATTCCTTTTTTTTAACTAATAACAGGTTTCACATTTTATCCCTTCAAATAACATCCTAGTAGTTAATTTATTTTTATTTTTTCTTTGTCCCTTCTCACAAAACTCTTTTATAAATTCAGTATAGTAATATCAAACAGATTGGCTTGTTGTTTGTATATTCATTTTAATTATTAAGACATTAGCCAATTTCTTTTATATACCCACTGCAACATCTTTATAGAATAGAATAGAATAGAATAGAATAGAATAGAATTCTTTATTGGCCAAGTGTGATTGGACACACAAGGAATTTGTTTTTGGTGCATATCATATCATTTTATCACATCATTCTTGTAGTCTAGGGATGTCAAAAGTGGTGGCCTGCGGGCCGGATATGTCATACGCAGGCCATGCCCACCCCAGCTCCGCAAAGGCAAACAAATCACGATAGGTCATATGACGTCACCTGTTGTGATCAATTTTAACACCTATGTTGTAGCCTATAATTTGAAAATCCACTTGCAATTGTTTTATTCTTGTGAAGTAGAACTAGCTCCTCTTCCATAACATCTTTTTGATACAGTCTATATGTAAAGATAGACACTATTAACATTTTGGATCCATTGATCAAATTTCTCCTTCAAAATGGCTAATGTTCAATTATTTTGCTTCATTTTGTAATCATAGATCAAGTTTGAGTGTTCTTCTCCTTTAGTTGTATTTTTTAGTTCCCTTCGTATCCAATTTTGAAAGTCTTATCTTAGTTTTTTATTCAAAACAAACATATTTTCCTATGAGAAAAAAATATTTATATATAATTCCAAACTCTTATTTCAGGTTTATCTAGATCCCTAGTCCATTTGTAACTTTCACAAATCTAAGTTTTTATCACTTTTTATCACTTTTATTCCCATAAAATTACTTTTTAAGTTCTTAAACTTGTAGTTCAATTTTCTTTTGCTAAGGTGTGAAGGAAACTCACTTGGTACTATAAAACGTGTCAATGCAAAGGTTCCTAATGACTGAAAAGCTGTTAAGAAGCAATTTCTGAAAATGATTAGAAAAGGGAATATGCAAAATCAATGTCCTTTCAAAGGCACATATGATTTGAGCAAGTTGGCTATTCTCTTGTTTCTCAGAGCTCTAACCCTTCCGGAGACTGTTTTCTTGCAGTCTCAAGTAGCAGTTGTCTGGAGCACTTGTGGATGATCTCAACTCTTCTCCTTGTCTGGAGAGATTTAAAAGAGCCAATCTATTTGCTGGTTCTTCATTCCATCGGGATCGTCGGTTCCACTTTCATGAAGCTCTCTTCAATCTGCCCTTTCTTCTTGTAAAGGCCAAATATTCTATTTTCAAACATATTTTCACATAAGTTGCTCCAATAAATGTCAGAAATTCTTTTTCCCCCCCTTCCTATTTATAAGTAGCATAGGTTGCCTGGAGGAGCTACAAAGCAAGCTCTGCATCTGTGTTAAGTGACAAAGACCAGAGTTCTTGGCCTCAGCATTTTCCCAAGGACATTATATTGGGGAGAAAAGGCATGACTGCTGCCTGGTAAGAATATCAACGCTTCCCTTTCCCTAGAATGTATCCAGGAGGTATAGATCATATATAGTCTCAGTTGCAATTTAAATGACAGGAGTCGATTAAAAAAAAAAATCTTCCAGGGAGATTGTATCTGCAAACTGAAAGAAAAGAAGGATAGAGTAGAATCTTTGAAGCACTTTAATGTAAAAGTCAGATTCTAAACCACATCATCTTTCGACTTGCAAAGTATCTGCTTCAGTATTCAAATTTTCCTCTCTCCTTCATCCACTGGTTACTTTTCTGCTACTTAGAGTCCTACTTGATCTGCATTATATGAAAGTGCATATGACATCACAGGGAAATTTTCAGAACAGCACAGGCTAAAAGGCCAAAAGCAAGATTAGAAATTAGAATATAACATTGTGTGATAGGATATGACTTTTGTCCCTGAACTGCAGTGCAGGGATTTGTCAACACAGGTACATGAACCACAGATGACCTGAAAAGTGATGCTATAATCTTGACAGCTCCCAAGAGGCAACTAAGCTTAAAGTTGGATCTGTGGTTAGTTGGGATTCAGGGAGCATGGTTGTTCATTTTAGTGGGGAACCACTTAAACAACTCCAGAAAGATATAAAGGAGAAGGACTCAGAGACAAGGAAAAAAAACAAAAGAGAAATCAAAGCCAGTGGAGATGAAACAAGAGGTGAGAGAATGAGACTCACCTAAAACAATTTATTGTGTCAGACAGAATACAAGATAATGGCTTCTTCCCTTCACACTGAAATGCTTGGATTGCCAGCTGGATTTTATATCAGCACTGGCAGTGGGAAAGCATCCTTTGTTGTAACCAAAAACAGCAGGTCTGTGTAATAGATCAATTCAAGACATATGACGTGGCTCAAACCTGCAGTAGAAGCAAATGTCTGGACAGCTCAGGAGCATCCTACTAGGATCACTGCTACCTCAGGATGTATTCATTACCTGAGACAGCAGGCATTTCCCTCCATCTAATGGTAAAGCTGGTTCTGGGAAAAACAGCAGGCTTAAGAGTTAGAGAAATCATCGATAAGAAAAATAGGAAAGAGATAAAACAAATTTAGAGAAGTAAGGACATGAAAACAGTCCATTCAAAGAATATGTCAAAAATAAGAAAACATTATTTCTATGTGCTAGGGCTGATGCTTTAATAAGGAGGTAATTTGTTAGTGACAAAGAGACTCACTTATCTGTTTATTTTTGTGTTTTGCATTTGTAGCTCATCAGTGAATCCTTCATTAACTTTTGTGCTTTTGCAAATGACTTTTAGGAGAAAGCTGCATCAAAATCATCACAGCTGTGTAAATCCTTCAGAAAGATTTAAGAATGCATGTGGAGCACCTCTCCTCAATTTATTAAAGCAGCCACAACCTTCACCAAAAGATGCCTAGGAAATGTTTCCTTATGTGATGTGGTTATTTATGCATACACATTTGGAGGCAGTCAGGAGCAGCTTTTGAAAAAGTCACGAGGGTGGGGGGAAATTGCAACTGTTCCAATGATCCAAAGGGAAGCATTTCGTTTATTATTTCAAAGCATCTCTGTTGTAAGATTTGCGCAGCATTGATAATCACACAAGATTTTTTTTGCCGTATTGCTTTTGCCTATGTTTTAATGCTTTAAATTTTACTACAAAACATCCAATAAATTGAGTAGCCTGTATCAGAGACGACATTTTTCAGGGAGTTAAAAGCTTTTCAATTATGTCCTTAGGTTGTACTTCTAAAACTTAGCAAGGCCAGGATGATAAAGTGTGCAGCCTAGGGCAAAAACTAAATTTGATTTAAATCAAATATGCATCAAATTAATGATTACTCTTCTTAGATTTAATAATCTCCCCCCTGCTGTTACATTAAAGAACACAATTTGAAGGTAATATCTCAATGGGCTTTGAAAGCTGCAGGTAGGCATGGTGCGTCAATGTGCCTTGACTGGGAGCTTTCCAAAATCTTTTCTTTTTCAAGTCCATCCAGCCATTTCAGATGCTTTAATTGGAATCTGAGTTTGGGATCTTATGCATAATTAATAGTGCTTCTAATATTCAGATATGGATTTTTCCATTAAGTGCCACTGATATCTAAAGGGCTTCAAAGTCTACTCCCTTTGGTTAATATTATTTATTATGAAAATGAGTTCTCCACATCTATCAAAATAATTCCTTTTAAAATCAAAATAGCCATATTAAGAACATTTTATGCTGAGCCAGCTAGAGATGCTTCCAGATAGTAGATGGTTGAGTTTCTGCTTAGTTGAACTTTCTACTACTTATCATCAGTAAAACTGTTATTAAGGCTAAGTAAAGGAAGATTGAAAGAGTATTATCAAGTGATTTGGAACGTGTGTACACATAGATGTGAAGCTTGCCTTGCTCTATGAACAAATTGCCCCATAGGGGTTGTGATGAAACTTTGCTAGGCATTTTTGCCGTTATTGTAGCAGACAACAATAAATAGAAGATAGATGAGGGGGGAAAATCATCTCAAAACAAGATAGCAAATAGAAGGTTGCAAATTTTCCAGAATAAGAGACATGCAATATCTAGGAAACCTCTGCAAAATCCTTCACAGACAATATGGGGGGAAAAATCTTAGATAACCCAATAATGTTAGGGGAAAAGCCAATCATTTAAAATCATTTGCTGGATTCCATTATACAGAAAATAATGGTAATTGTTGTTAAGTTATACAGTTTATTTAAAACATTATATATTGCTTTTGTCCCTTAAAGCCCTATATAGAAAACATTGGATTTTCCACCCCATACCAGTTTCTGGAAATTTTATCAATTGAGTTAGAACACATGGTTGTTACTACTTCCACTGGGAATTATTTTATTTTGTGATGTTGGGCAGCTAATATGCCCAGTTAATCATTCACCTGAAGTAATAAGTGCTCATTTCAATTCAGAGCACATCTCTCAGCAAAGGTAAAATATCTGGGAACAAATTAAAAACATCTGCAGGGCAGAAGTCTAAGGAAAACTGATCTAGTGATATTAAACCATCAGATCTGAGTCCAACTACATAAGCCACATTTATCCAATTTGCTTCTGCATGCAGTTCAAGATGACGATTTTGACCTGTAAAGCTCTAATTGATTTGTGGCCACGATATCTGATCATCTCTTTCCTGATTGCCTTTGAATTATGAACATCATTTCAAAGCAGTTATAAAAAGGCTTTGTTACTTGCTCTGTTATCCAGAAAACATACAGTAGATTCTGGAGGTATGATCCTTGAGGTTCCCTGAAGGAAGATAACTTTTATTTGAAGTGTCTTATTTTAAAACTTTTTGTTGGAGGGGGATAATGCTTTCTTGATCAAATTATAACTTTTAATGATATTTTGCATCACATTCTATGTATTTTCATTTGCCATGAACCAGAAAGATTTGGATCACTTACTCACTTATAAACAAAGAATTTTAAGTTGAATTTTTGTTTCTTTATCTTGACTTTGGAGTGCCCATGATGATATACTCAAACTGTTCTCATTCATTGTTTAAACAGACTTGGGTTTGTCTGTTTTATTATTTAGACTCAGATGTATTATCACATTTGTATATTGTCTAGTGATTCATCACATGATAGGCCATGTATACATATTTTAGTTATGAGGAAACAGATACTTGCTAAGTAGATATATATAAAATCAGGTTTAATTTCCTCTTCCAATAGAATAATAATTAAAGTTAAGATAGTCAAAGCAGTAGGAGGCTAGTATTTGGGCTTTCTGAATAGATTGTGAGCCCAAAGCCCTTGAATGACCTGGAGAAAGAAGTTATCAACTTCTAGATATATTTCATAAAAGAAAAATAGAGGAATGTTGATGAGGATAGGACTAGGATTAAAGTTAGTAGATTAAATTGATTTTTGTTTATTAATTGCATCCCTAGTTTATTATAGTCTTCCTGTTTTATATTTCAGAAGACAGGAATGATAAGTAAATCATTAAAGTATGATCCAAACTAGAACTAAGGAGAAATATCCTCACAGTGAGGACAATTAATCAGTGGAATGGGGTTGCCTCTGGAAATTGTGGGCGCTCACAATACTGGAGGTTTTTAAGAATAGATTGCAAAACCATTTGTCCAGAATGATATAAGGTTTCCAGATCAAGCAGATGGTTGGACTAGAACATTTCTAAAATCCTTTCCAATCATATTATTCTATGTTCTATTTTAAATATGAGCTAGGTATTTCACTGGGGGATGACTTCAATTCTCCTAGTAGAAATTATCCAGTGAAATAGTGATAATAGCCTCAATAGCCTCTTATTAATATGTCATAAAGTAATCAAAACATCCAGCACATCCAGTTTCCTTGCATAATTGTTGTCTGAGAGGAAGAGGGAACCTGAATTAGTTCAGCTGCTATTGCACACAATCAATTTATTGACTTCAGCTTCTTGTTGGAGAAATAAAATGTTTCTGATAGTGATTTCTATGCTAAGTACATATCACTCAAGACCACATTACCTGTAGAAGCCTTCCACCTTGAAAGAACCCAGAGTTTATTGCAGGAATTATGCTATGTAATCACTCATCCACAGAATTAGCTTTATAACACAATATGACAAGAGCTTATTGTGCAAAACTCAGAATATTTCCTTCCATTGAGCTCTCTCCCTTTTGAATACTGCTAAAGACCCGAGGAATTGCCTAAGGAAGGTGGCAATGGGAAACTACATAAGGAATCTATGTATCCTATCTTCCCATTCCATGGCCGTTCTGACTGGGAATTCAAATTAATATCTAGGAGAGCCAAAATTTCCCCAATTTTGCTTAATCTATAATTTAAGAGATCTATAGAGGAATGCCACAAGGAAAGTTTAAATAAAGTAGGCATAAATCACTATCTGTGTGCATTTGGGCTCAAACTTGAAAGGATGGCTTTAAACTTTGGTGGACTAAAAATCGAGAGGAAAAATTCCTTTCTCCTAAAGCAGCCACACAATCAACCTCAAACATTAATAAAATCAAACATAATGTTGCCTCCTGACCTTATGATGATCGTGGCATACCCCTAAGGGTCTTGTCCCTTTCATAATACAATACAACCTAATAAGTAACCCCAACTACTTGGGAAAAAATATATAAAAATATAGGAAAAAGATCCAATTCCAGCCTATTTTTCCCTCAAAAGGGACATCATTTCATGTCTCTTGCCTTTCCCCACAAATTCCCTATGTTTTCTGTCTATGAGACCTGTAATTTATTTGACTAAATAATCAAAGTGGAAAGTTGTGTCAAAGTCAATTGAAACTGAACAAATTCTTACCTGCTGTGCTGCAGAACTCTCCCAGCTCCTGACCCATTTCCTCTGAACAGGACTGAACAGATCCCTACTGTACATCATTAGGCAGAATCGTACAGTATGCTGCTTATTTTCTCATACATAGTTTCTTCTGCCCTACACAATTTTTCAAATCCAGTCCAGTGTTTTAAATACCACCAAAGAATACATTGAACTGTGTTCATCAGAGCTCTCAAACTAACTCAGTTCAGCATTATTCTTCCTTTTGTGGATGCATGTAGAGAACTGTTCATGCCAACAAGGTAGAAGAGAGAGAGAGAAAATCACATGACTAGTGAGCTGGCTAGGGAAACAAAATCAGTTTGGCATGTGAAAAATCAAGATGTAATGGCTTATCTCCATGTGATTAGCCATCAGTCAAAACAACTCTCAATAGTTTAATAATAATGGCATCAAAAACACATTTTATTGTAATTTAAACTGATAGGGAGCAGATGGGTAAAGTAAATTTATTTATAAAATGTGCACATGTGAGTTCCAGATATGAACCAGCACTAAATTTCTGATTGATACATGCTAAATTTCAGTTATTTTGCAATTCTACATCAAACCTTTTGAATAAGTATTTTATAATATTCTAGTGGGTAGATTCTTGGGATCTAGTTAAAAGTAAATTGATCTCATAACTAAATGTCTACCTGGTCTCATTCAAACAACCTACCGTACTTGAGGTTCTTTCTAAAATTGTCTTTTAGTAATCTTCAGTATTGGAAGCTGCCTTATAACTTCATTCTGTTTATCTAATATTGTCTACAATGTCTGGCAGAGGATGTCATGGGTTTAGGAAGGAGTTTTATAGCTTTATGGTGTCATGCCAGATATTAAATCTGTGACCTTCTATGTGCAAAGCATTTATTCTACCACTAAGATACTCAAATGGAAGAGTTATTTATTTTATTAGCTAATTATTCTTAATTTTTTCTGGGGACATCTGTGGGATCTTGGCTTGCTACTTCTTGAGACAAGAGAATATATTTGATAGATCTTAATCTGATTCTGTTTATAGGATATTTTGTTTCTTCTGTAAGCACTCACATGGAATTGGTATAGTTGGAACTTTGTATATTTTTTCTTTGAACTGGAACTGAATTGATAATACCAGAAAAGTGAGGTTAGAAAGTGACATTGGGTTGACCAAGATCAATTAGTTCAGAAATACACAATTGTGTCCTGGATGCATTACATTACTTCACATATTTCCTGATTAATCCCTTCTCCTTAGGAAACATTTATCACCAGTCAGTTCAACTCTGGTTTAGTCACGAGAGGGAGTACAGAATTATTTAGGCATGCCCATCTTGGAGTTTCTAAAGTTTTATTTCCCTTGTGCTGCAACAGCTTTCTTCCTGATAAAACAGTTCAATACTTTTAAATATCAGCTTATCCATCCAACCCAAGGGTGGAATGCTATTAGATCTCAGATGGATGGAGAATGTGAGAGTAATCAGCTTCTTCCAGTATGGGTGCAGGTTTAATCAGAATTATTTATTTCTTAGGTTCCAGGGATAGCTGATTCAGCAAGATTCCTTGAGATAGCTAGACTGAAGAATGGATATCTTTAATAATATCAGGCCTCTTTTTGCAAAATGTAGAATACACATATATGATCCTCATTTACAGTGTGGGTTCATACATGTAATAATCTATTGGCATTGCATTTATTGATCACTTGAGCTGTTCACCCATTCACATCCATCACTTGATAACTGCAGACCTGAGCAATTGAGTGAATCTAGGCATGGGCCAATATAAATATTGCATAATGCTGTTGACTGTTGTACTTTTTGCATCACTTCATATAACTAACTGAAAACATAAAATTAGAGTTTGGATGCTTATCAGATTTGCACTTTTGGCTATTTCCCCTTTGCCAATTTCCAAGCCCCACTAAACCTCCTGGGATTAATGTAGCAATAGGGACAAATCATTATTCCTAATGTTTTAAATAACTTGGTAAAAAAAAGCCTTGTTTTCCAGTAGTAATTCACATTTTCTTGTAGCCATGATCATAGTTATGAATAATGTAGTACTTTTCCATCAGGGATCAAAATTCTGACCTACTGGAGAAATCCATCATGTTGTAGTTTTCAAAAGATATATTTTTGCAATGAAGGCAATAGCGACCTTGAATACATACACATGTCTCTGTGTTGATTACTTTAAAAAATCTATTAACATCAATATTATGGCACTTAAAAAAAAAAAAGATATAGTGGTTGGTGATTGTACAAGTACTTCCAGCTAGTCAAGCATCTTGGGAATGCTTTATTTAGATCTTAAGCAAAGGGTTGTTTGGCCTTGCTACCTCTTTCACTTTTAAAAAATGGACAGGCTAAATATTGAATGTGGTTCCATCTGTATGCAAGTCGTATGTTTTATCACAGATCTATGGCCCCTGGCTAGACTTCAGCAAATAAATTCTACAACCATTTGCTCTGGTCTAATAATACAGTATTGAAATTACTGCAAATGAGAGGCATTGGTGAAAGAAAGCAACATGTAATCTCATATAGCATCTATTTCTCTTCTAGCAAAATACAGGGTCAGTGAATAAATTCACTAGGTGCCAGATGTGATCTGATCATCCCTCTTCAACTCTCAACTCCTTTTGTCTCAGGTTTTACTGATGTTCTAATCCCCTATATTTTCCCTTGGTTCCTTTATTCCATATTTTCAGTCATTTTCCCTAATGAAACCATCTAGCAGAACTAATCCAAACATGGGCTTAATTAATCAACATTTGGCAGTCTGTAGCTCTGCACTCTTGCCCAAATTACTTGTGACAACTTTCTTAATGCAAAACCCAAACATCTACAGGGAGTCTGTTCTTCAATCAGCTGGCTGGATAGAATGTTTTCAATTGATTTTAATATATGTTAATAAAGCTGCAATAAACCTTTCTTTCCCTGGTTACCCATGGAACAGTTTGTTGCCAGAAAAAAAGTCATTAGTTTGGTTTTAATTTGATTAAAAAGAAGAAAAGTCAGGGAGGGAGCCAAGCACAGAAGGGAAGTTTACTAAGCAAGGGTGCCATCTATCACGATGAAATACTTCTAGCATGTGAAAAACTTTTTATGCTATGTGTTTATGATGTGTTTCCTTCACTTGACCCAAGGTATTACTCTAGAAAGAATGTAATTGGGGAAAGTCAATATAGGAATTATATTACACTAATGTCAGTTTGCAAAGATCGAACATCATGGATAGCCCACCCTATCTCTGATATCTGCTAACCTTCCTATTGCTATTTGTACAATATTGGCTAGTTATCTCTATAACCCAATAGCATTTTAAAAAATCCCAATAAATAAAAAAGTCTTAACAAGGATATTGTTTATTAGACTACCGTATTTTGACAATCTGGTCAACTGAGTCAAAGTGACAGACATAAATTTTTTTTGGAGGACAGGTTATTTAGGAATGATCAGGCAATACTTAGGCAAAAATTCTGAAAATCAAAATGAGAAAATCAATAATTAATAAATATCCTTAGACACTTTTATGAAACTGGCAGCTCCTGAGACTCTGAGAACCTGACCAGGATAATGACTGTTTTTATAGCTATGTTTAGAGTATTAGAGCCCCATGGGAATGAACCCAGCTATCTTATTGATTAGGAGCTAATCAGATACTTTATACCATACTGGTCAATCTAGGCAATATTATGACCTGTGGACTTCATCTCCCAGAATTCCTCAGCCAGCCAGGAATTCTGGGAGTTGAAGTCCACGGGTCATAAAGTTGCCATAGTTGCCCACCCATTTTAGATTTAGATTCCCATAAACTTGCAGATCCTACATAAGTTTTTAATTCATTCCAGTTATTTGCATATTAACTCAATTTCTACCTCTAGTAACAATGTGCATGGTGTACATATCAATATAATGTATATTATATATCAGTATAATGATTTCTTTATGAGATTAATAAAATAAGTTATATTGATATGTGCATCATACACATTATAATTTAATACATGTTAACACACCTTAACAAAACATTCTGTACCTGTTTGAATGCATTTAAGAATGGAAATCTGGGCTCCCAGTGTATTGTTGCAGGCTTCAGCTAAATTATTTCCAGCTCAGTTACAATTGCTGTTGTTTAAATTTAAGTTGAAACTCCTGTGAATCTATTTTGTGTTTTTTTTGCAAGATACTGGAGGTAATGATGCTTGTGGGGAGCAAGCAAGCGGGATCAAAGGTTCCATCCCTTTATACAAGCATGTTACATGAATACACATACAAAAGGGAAGATCATTTCAACTATGACATGGTCACATGACCAAATATCTTGCTTTGTTGCCCCTCCTCCCTCTGCAGTATGGATTGTTCTCAAATTCTTCCTTTCTTGCACATTCATTTAGTTCAAGCAAAATAATAGCTTTGTAACATTTTGGGATGCTATAGGTGCTTCAACATTAGGTGGAATACTTATATGTCTTAACCGTTTGTGACTATTTTGTGGAAAACAATATTAAGCAAACAAGTCATGTGTCTTTAGTCCAATGGCTCAAAAGGTGAACTGGTTAGTATTTGGTTAGATATTTCTAGGGAATACCAGTACCTGGAAAATTGGAAGCTGAACTAAAGAAATTCAAGAAAAATCCTCAAAGTTCATCTCTATAATGCTAAGAAAACTCAGTTTTGCCTGTAAAGCCACCAGGAGTCACTAGTGGCTTTATTTTGCTGATGCTACCCTGTCCCATTAGACTTGGAGTTCAAATGCTCTTTTTTTTCTGCTTGAAAAATTGTCGGGATGCAAGAAGCCATTTCCTTTTTCTTTCCTTTTTTAAAGTAGGATGGAGTTTAAAAACAGGCATTATTAGCCACTTTATCTTATATATATTGAATTAAATTAATTCAACAATAGGTGGCAGTGCAGGGATTGAAACCTCAGCTGAGAATGTTGGAAATTCAGCTCTAAATAATGACTGCTACAGTTTAGCTTGGATATGATTATTGATTATTCTGAAATGAATTATTGGTTAGGAAACATTACTTAGCTAATCTATGGTGGTTGTTCTGCAGTTCAGATAGTGCTCTGCCTAACCTTTAGCAAGCTAATTGAAAATAAGGTCAAGGAGACACCCCAGTAAATGCTGAAGGCTAACTATGATCGCATTTGTTTAAACAGCAGTGGCAGATTTTTCTGTCTATTCAGTCTCATTCTCTTTCCTCTTTTACAAGAAGATCAACTTTCCAAACAAACAAGCAGCCAACTCTGATCTGCATCACAGGGAAGATTATAGCCAGGAAAACACAATTCTTTTTTAAACAGAGAGTTAGCCATGTTTCCAGATAACATTTCACACTACAGAGTGTCCTAAGAACTATCCTCCAAAACGGCTCCTTTCCAGGGAATGCATTATATTGGTGAGTATTGACGATATGAAGTCAACAGGAGCCCTTGTTAGAGAATGTGCTCCTGAGCATGTGCAGAATGCATAAGGGTCACATTGAAAAGATAAACAAAACGTAATATTATCCCCAATAATGAATACACTTGGAATTTCTAGAAAGTGTTGTGGCATTATTATAAATACCCGCAGTGATGGAAGCAGTCTATCCCACCCTAATGAAGAAAACAGTGAGGATAAAAAATAGTAAATTGATCAGTATCTGAAATTGTGGCATTTGATTAATAGAAGGCAAAGTTACCTTTTGATTCTATAAGACATTACTACAGTAGAAATCCATTTCATAGAATGCCAGTTATTGAGGCTTTTCACCAATAAATACTATCCTAGATCTTCAAAAATACCATTCTCTCTTTCTTTTTCAGGATAATTCTCACTTCCAAACTACCTTTCTCATCTCAAAGCCTGACAGTTTTTTTTTTTAAGAATCACCTCTGCACTCTTTGTTCTTTCTTTCACATATATGATGGCACAGAGAGACAATTTGTTCTCTTTCCTTGCCTCACCATTAAGCCTCCCAATTGTCTGCTTGATGTTTCTAATTGTTGTCCCAAAATTTACTCCTTATCCACAGCCCAGGTCTCCTTACTTCATGTTCTTCCAGAATTATTTTATAATCTCCTCTTTTATCTCAGCTCCAGTTTTCCTCCTCAAAACTTTCTGCTTCTCCTTTATTAAGGCCAGTGGTGAAATGCTACCGGTTTGGCCTAGTTCGGGGGAGCAGGTAGCGGCGGCGGATGGTTCAGAGAACCAGTAGTGAGGGCAGTACAAAGCTCTGCCCACCCGCCCCGATGTCATCACTTGCTGGTTTTTAACCCTCTGCACATGCACAAAGCCTTCTGTGCATGCACAGAGGGTCAAAAATCAGACCCGATGATGGTGCACGCACGATCGGAGTGCGAGCTTCCGAACCAGTAGGGAAGATAAGTAGATTTCACTGCTGATTAGGGCTAAAAAAATCTAGATGACCACTAGAAGACTAGCAAAGGGATGCAGGAAACTCTTTACTCCCAATTGATGGTCATATGGATCCTGGTGGTATCACAAACTAAACCAAAATTCCAGTAAATAAATGATTCTACAAACTAAGGGAGTTATCCCTTACGCAACACAGAGGAAAATCCACAAACGTTTAGCAATTTCTCTAAAAAATAAATATGCCTATTCTTCTTCATAATTTTTTTTAAGGTACAGGGGGATATGTCCCTAAGAGTATTCAAAAGCATAGGTACCGTACAGCATGGCAAATCATTCCAGATATCCAATGTGACAATATTGGGATCACTAATAGCTATGAAGATTCAGTGAACTTTTGGACATCCTCTGTTGCCTCAAATTTTATGTCAGAATGCAAAATAAAATAATATTAGTGAAGAGTTAGACTTTTCTGCAAATGTTTTCTGCAATCCACATCTTGAAACTGCTGTTGCAAAAATGCCTTGGTAAAAGTCCTCTGATAGTAATGAGGAGATGATATCTTTTCACAGCCAGGGTCTACAGGAAACAATGAATGCCTCTCCTGGCATGTATGAAAAAAAATCTATCAATATCCATACCCTGGTCTTATAGAGGTGTATGCTACTAGGGTATTTTGAGCAATTGAGTGTTACAGTTGGCAGAAGTAGGACTATATTAAGCTATTTAATCAACTGGTACCTGATTGAAGGACATGTAGCTTATTGGATATAATGAATCTTGTTGACCTGGTGCTGTATGAAATTGAAATTCTGTAACACATCTTGCTTGACCATTCTAAGTACATGAATTCTGAACTTGGTTCTGTTCCTTGATATTGCCACATGCCACTTGATATTGCCAGTAGCCTGGTCCTCAAGGAATATATTTGACTCAGCTATGGACACACATACTCAGTAAGATCCATTAATCAGTGGAACAACTTGCCTCCAAAAGTTGTAAATGCTCCAACACTGGAAGTTTTAAAGAAGAGATTGGTTAACCATTTGTCTGAAATGGGATAGGGTTTCCTGCCTAAGCAGGCGGTTGGACTAGAAGACCTCTAAGATCCCTTCCAACTCTACTCTACTCTACTCTACTCTACTCTACTCTACTCCATTCTATTCTATTCTCCAGTATTTTTTTCCTTCAGTCTTTAGCGGCCTGTCTGGTCATTTTCTAACCAGTAGAATTTATAGCAGGGTTGTTATATACAGGAAAGTTTGCATTTCTAGCTAAATCTGAAGTATCTAGAGAGTAGTTGCTAATTTATAGTGACCATAATGCACTGACATAACCGTAGCCTTGACTCATTTTTTTGTTATATTGCTATATGCCTATGCAATCATGTGACTCATGAACAAACTTGACAAAGTATAGAAAAATGAAATTTCTTTAATAAAGCCATATTTATCCACATTAATCTGAACCATGTTTACTTGGAAACACAAAAGTTTCACTGAATGCTGAAGATTTTTGGAAAATATGCCAAAAAGATTGTGTCCTAGATACTAAAGCTATAAAAAGCCATCATATAAATAATAATGTAATATACTTGATTCTAAATAAGCACATGGCTGTGTACGTTGCTCAACAAAAAAGAGTCTGAAGTTAAATAAGAGGACAACCATTTTACCACCCTCTCTTGAATGTATGTATCTATAATGTATCATCTGGATACAAGATAAAGCAAAGAACAAATTATCTAAAAACCTTAGCTGATAAATTATTTCCTGGCTGCTGTGGCTAGCTGTTGGAGGTAGGTATGGGTGATGTATTTCATTATTCATTGAATGCACCATCTAGAGCAATTCTTCCTTGACTTAATGACTCTGTCTAGACCTAGAAGTGCTTGTCAGTGGTATTATCCAAAATGCTTTTGAACTAGATTTCCTGGCCAAACTAAGTAGCATGTCTAGCAATGCCATAAATCCACCTGGAAGCACAAAAATGAAAAAGCAAAAATGAACAAATAGCTAGCTTTCAGCCATTAATAGACTTCTAGATATAAACCACATTTACCATTCAAAAGAGACAATAAGAATGTTAAGAAGAAAATACAGAACACATCCTCTCCAGCAGCCAACACTCAGATAAGTAAGGATTAATACCAGACAAACAATGAAGCAGAAAACAACCCCTTGTCAGAACTGGCAGGGCAAGTTACTGTATATAAAGAGGGAAAAACCTCACTCACCAACAAGTTCCCTTGTTAGTAATGAAACATCTGTAGGTAAACAAGCAAGTTCAGAGAGTACCAAGGACTTCACAGTTCAACCCTGAACTACAGAGATTCTCTTCCATTGAAAACAAATAATTATGAATTTTATAAATAATTATCTTACAGCCACAAAGAAATCCTTTCAGGTTAAAATAATACCTGAGTCACAGAGAAATCACTGAAATATCCAGTTATCAAAGAACAAAGCATTCTTTTCACTTAGCTTCGTTAAGGGTTGCAAATATAGCTTTGTGATAGGGGTACATCCATTTTCCTGGTATTTTATTATTTCTGTTGACAGGACAATATACTGATTCACAAGTTTTTCTATTTAAAAAAAAAAGTGCCATTACAAATAATGCACATGGTTTGCAACTTCAAACTTGACTTTTGATCACTTCATAGAGATAGCCATTCAATTTCTTGGCTACAATGTAGATCAGGGATGTCAAACTCGTGGGCCATGGGCTGGATGCGTCATGTACTGGCCATGTCCACGCCCAATTTAGCAAAGGGAAAAAAAGTCACAATACATCACGTGACGCTGCCGTGGCGATGCAAATTGGACACCCCTGATGTAGATGTAGTTTGTCCCTGCTTCCTCTGGGATGTATTTTTGTTCTGTATTCGAGTCTAGTGTGGAAAAAAAATGTCTAACAGACTCTGAGAATATAGAGAAAGGGATAAAATCTTTGTAGCAGGGAGCAAAGCTGTTGATTCTTGAAGCCAGAAGAAGAAGAAATGTAATAAGAAGAGAAAGTAATTCTGACTTAATTACCGGTATGCTACATATCAATTGAGAATACTTGGGCAGGCTTTCAAGATTCTGTATAATTCCCTATGAGCAATGAAGATTATTTGAGAAATCCAGGTGATTCTTGTATCCTGAGTTTGCCCATTTGGAAAAGCTCAATACTCAGTCTCCATATCAAGCGTTTTCTTGGTAGTGCTAATCTGGTTTTGATTTTGCTCACCCTTTTGAGGTCAGCTAAGTTTTGTTACCTAGGTAGGCTCCTCTAATATAGTTTTTCAATGCAAATCTTCCCAGAATATGTTTTATTTTAAATTTACAATCCTTGAAATTGGTTTTGCATGTATGTCTTTCATGTGGTGTTTTTTTTTGAAGCCATAGTTTTGCACACATAGCTTCTTTTTTAAAACATCATGACTCCAGTGTTGTCTTCAAAAACATTTGAACTCCATGCTTTACTTCTCTTTTATCTTGTGACGTTTACCGTGGAAATACACTGGCATAAATGATATAATTGCTGTAATTGCCTCACTGTTGATATTGATTGGTTGCAGAAAACACTATATTAATGTGCTTCTCTCATTCAGCTGGAAGTGAAAGCTTTCAACAGAAAGAAGCAAAAAGCAGAAGAAGTGATCTGAAAGAAATGTTTAGAAAAGTCTTTCTTTTTCCCCAAAAACATATTTGGTTAATTTGAAAAACAAAAACTGTTTAGGTATTCTGAAATCTTATGCATGCTCTTTAATCTATAGACCTCTCTTTTCTTGGACCTGAAGAAACTTTAACTTTAGTAATAAAATGTTCTTATTTAAATATTCAGTTAACTTACACTAGATCAAATCTTTAGTTCATTTAGCCCAGTGCCAACATCTTTGGAAACAAAGGCCAATTAGAATGAGGGTCCTTTTTACTAGATCAGCAATAATGTCATTATGACTAGACAAAAAAGTTCTCAACTGTCTTCTTTTTTTGGGAAACAAATCCAAATATAAAAATAACAGGGATTTTAGTGGGGTCCTTTGTATTCCAGGTTCTTTGACACTGGAATTCTTTTTTCTCTTTGTTTATTGTCCTGATTGTGAGAACCAGAGTTTGTGCTGCAAAAGCATTTCAGGTTTTTGTTTTTTTTAGTAAAGCAAAACTTTTTATTTTAATAGTGGCATCTTCTCATCTATAAAAGATTCCCCTCTGTGAGGTCTACAATAATATAGCATATGTAGGACTATTTGGGAGGCAGTCAAAAGTTACCGGTATTTGTTCTCAAGTTTAATTCTTCAAAATTAACACCAAAGCAACATTAGAAAGTAGTAGAAATGGCACAGGTGAGGAATGTAAAAACTTATTTCTAAAACCATTGTCTTTAACTAATTAGCAGAGTTTTAAATCTGAGTTCAATATTTGGAAAGTGGAGAATAGAATAATATTGTGGGAGAAAACAATTAAAACTCACTAACAAGACTACAAGGTAGATCTTTAAGAATGCACTTAACATATGAAACTATGGTAATGTAGTATTTTGCTTCACAGAGTGATGCAGAAAAAAAATGGACGGAAGAATAAAGAAGCAATAAAAATTTCATCCCTGCACTACTGAAAACTATAGGATATATAATTTCTAGGATTCACTACATCACCTTTGAAATTACAGGAAATGAAAAATAGATAGTAGTAATGGATTCTAAGAATCTGAGATTGAAACCTATTCATTTTCCATTATCCCTGATTCATGAATAATTAAGTTTGATATACCTCTAGAAATAATTTTTGAAGTTCCTGATTCCATCCCATTACTTCAGTAATCAGGAGGAGACTTGTGTTCATTGACAGTTGATAGCAGATAGGAATGCAGTGGCTCCAGAGGTGGGTGGCTACCGGTTCTATCTGGTTCTATAAAACCGGTAGTAATTTGGTGATGATGTCACAGAGCTGGTCCTGTCAGTGTCTCTGTGGCCCAGAGGTGGGTTCTGAATCTTCTTACTGTCGGTTCACTCAGGGTCGCGCCTTGAGCGCACGTGCATAGCGTGTGAGCGAATGCATGCTTGGCAGTCAAAAACAAGTTTCTGTGCATGCACAGAGGCATAAAATTAGTTTCTACACATGCGCAGAAGCAAAATCCAAAATGGCGGTGCCCACGGAGCCACCGACAGAACCGGCTCCGTGACGTCACTGCGGAGTTACTACCTACTGTATAGAACCGGATAGAACCAGTAGGAACTCATCTCTGGTGCCGCCATCTTGGATTTTGCATCTGTGCATGTGCAGAAGCTAGTTTTCGATTGCTGCGTGCATGCACGCATGCACGCACGCTTCACACGCACACACGTAGTGCAACCCTGAGTCTCTGTGTGCTGCTCTGTGTGCTGCTGCATGGTGGGGTGAGTTTCCCTCATTCACTCTAGGTCTTTGAAGGGGACATGAAAGGAAACCCCCCAAGTGTCTCCCGGGCAACTGTGATGTCACCAGCTAATCTTTCAACCTAGAAGCTCCTTAAAAATGGTGCCTCTGACACAAATGGGACTTGGAAAGCTGGTGACTACTGAGTCGTATAGACTTTGAAAATGTCATAGATGCCTTTTGTCTTAAGAGCAATAATAAAGAATGTTCCATTTGCTGGACAACTGCATTTCTGTCATATACCATTAAGATAATAATGAACATTTTATACCCCAGATGTGAATAGGATGTGGTACAAGAACTACCACTTGTGCAATTGGATTCACAAGTAGTAGTTCTTGTGAATTCTGGGGATAGAAGTCCACCCATCTTAAAGTTGCCAATATTCAGAAATACTGCTGTACTCCTTATCTCTTCCTTCATCACATTGTCTAGATCTGTTGGGGATTTTATCTAATATCACAGGACAAGTCCCAGGTTCTATCCCACTCATTAATTGAGAAACATCATCCCAGCTGATTGATAAAATTATTAATGAGAGAGAATATTTGTAGCACAGGTTTGAACTGTAAAGATATTATTATTACCTCTTTCTTTCATGTCACAAAGTGACTCAAAAGGAAATGCTAAGGCCACACTTAAAACAAAAAAACAAAACAAAACTGTGATAATAAAGTGGCAGTAACAAACAGGAAGATGTCAACAACTTAATACCTTATAGAGCATTTTAGCATTGCCAGTCACAACTCAGAGGTGTCTGAGGTCTAACAGAGATTTTCATCATTTCCACCCATGGATGGAATGCTTCCCAAAAATACTTTATTTGGGATGCTTTGTGAAATGCTTTCGGTCAGATTTCAGCCTTGAGAAGTGTGTTGCAGACCTGTTAACCCTCTGCCATTTTGCCACAACAAATTAGAATTGCTGGTTACCTCTAGAGCTGCAGGGGTTAATTGGTGCTTGGTGTTTACAAACAGCTCCAAGAGGCAATTTTCAGTGAGAAGCAGGTATGAGTCACAAGGTTAAACCCTCAGGTTTATTCTTTTCCCATTAGAGAGGGAACCAATTTTCAAAAAGGTCCATTTTCAAAAAAGTAACTTACTCTGGTTGCTAAAACAATTGCCTTGGCACTTACTAAGGAAATCCCCCTTCCCTTGTGCTGGAGATGAAAGCATTTGGCATGGCCTCCCGAGGGCCTCCAAAAGTTATTGCCAACTTTTCAATCTGCTCATGTATAACACCGTCCCGTTTTTAACATTTTGCCAGTTTAAATTTTTGCCTATTTTAATTTTAAATGAGACAGAAGGGGAAAATTATTTCAACATATGCCTGAAGATAGATTTAATTTTAATTAAATATAAGTGAAATTTATTGGATATTAAACTGAGTTTTAGTCTTGGGTTCGCTTCTTCTCTTCTTTTTGGGAGGGGCAAAGAACTCAGAGGCATAACTGAGGCCTCTGATTCTGCTCTGTGCTGAACTTTGCCATAATAAAAGACAAGTTTATCTATGTAACTAAACTTAAAGACTTCTCGTGTGCAGGCTTACATTACTTTACTTATTATTTGCCTCTTATTCATAGGTCATCTTTTAGGATAACAATCTTCCTAAATTGGTTTACCTGCTATATCAATAATTGGAAATAAAATATAATAATCCTTATTTAAAACTTTAAAAGGCTTTCAAAGATTTATCCCATGAGGAAATCAAAGATACCCTTGTGTGGTAGTGGGAGACAGGGCAGAAAGATGGAGGAAAGAGAAATACCTAGTTATACAGACACAGGCTCATCATCTACTTTTCTCTTTCCTCTTCCTACATGACAGTTGGTAGCCATGATTCTCCAGGGTGGAGGGAGGAATCTGCTGGAAGAGAGCCCCTGGTTAAGGTGGGTGATTTTCAGAGCTTCTGTTTTATAATCCGTGCTGTAACCATAGAGAGTGATGAAACAATGAGGAGAGAAATACTGAGGCTTGTCTCCCAACAGCCTGGTTGTAGCCACAAGAGTGATGGCACCAAGATATTTTCCACACCAGTGACTTACAGCATCTTCATAGCATCACCACTGAAGCCTGTCTGGGTTAATGCTATTTTGGCACCCCAAGGTTGGATAACACTTGAATCGTTGGAGCAGAAATGACTTAAGACAGGCTTCTGCAAGGGCTGCAGCTTGATCCCATGGATGGTATGGGGAGGGAAATGGGCGGTTAAGAAATATGAAATAGAATAGAATAGAATAGAATAGAATTCTTTATTGGCCAAGTGTGATTGGACACACAAGGAATTTGTCTT
>JANHFT010007798.1:0-11162 GCA_032467955.1 Pseudoxenodon macrops | reverse complement strand
ATTTTCACAGCCCTCTTTTTGACTCATGCAGTGTACAGGTCCTCAATGGAAGGCAGGTTGGCAGTAATTATTTTTTCGGCAGTACTGATTATTCTCTGAAGTCTGTGTCTGAATTAATAAATAAAATAATATGGTGAGTGAGAGTGCTGAAGGAACACAGGAGAAGGGGGCAGGTTTATACTGTTCCCTGGCAATGTCAATCATTCTCTTGGTCCGAGACAAAGGGCAGGAAAGGGAAAGCAAGAGAAAAGGAATGCTTTTGTCTTTCCAGATCACCAAGTAAGAGCCTTTCCTGACCTCTTCTTCCCCATGGTAATTAGAGAGCCCTTGTTAACAAATTGACAGCACATCCCTGGATGCAGGAAGAAAATGTGTGTCATTTTGTGGCCTGTCTCATCAATAAGCCACCCACTTAGCCATAAAAGAAGAGTAAAGAGGAATATTCCTCTATGTTCAGTTATTTCATGGTTTCTGGCTTTCGGCTGAAAACATGAAGCAGTTTTATTGAGAAAAGTTGTCTTGGCTCTGGTGTTATCTCTGCTAAGTTATTCCATGCAACAAGTCACCGCGCAGTGCAGATTCTAATATGCACCTCCAAAATAGCCAATTACTATCAGATGCCACAAGGGCCTCCAACCAACAGCTTGAATGCTAAACTCCAATAGAGGTGATCTTTCTCTCTGCCTAGCTTGGCACTCACAATTAATAAATCATAGGAGAAACTGTTTCTTTCACATGCACCATTTTGTGCCTTCTGTTTCAGGCACATTGCTTGCATTCACTCCCCATCTTCTTAATTGTTTTTAGTGGATGAGTTAGCATGGACTTGTTTTTTTGCCCTTAAAATCAATGGAAAATATATTGAGTGTAAGTCAGCCAAATTGAAGTTTCATCCACCTTAGGGCTAAATATAAGGCAAAATGCAAGTTACAAGCAGTACCACAGTCTTTTGACTTCTTTCTATACCTAGCTTCTTCTGAAGCTTGCTCAGACATCCAGGTTGGCATCCTATTTATGTTAGTACAAAAGAAAGGCTTATGTGCAGTAACCATGTGGAGCTGAGCTGATTGTTCCAGACAACTGACTGGTTCAGTATGAGTGCTGCAATAGGGTTTTGAGGGCCCTTATGCTATTTAGTGACTTTTGCCGCACATTTTCTTTTGTAGAAAGGTTTTTTTATCATTTCAGCAGGAGAGGAGACTTTGAAAATAAGATAAAAATAAACAAACTTCAGATTTCTTCCTGGCAGTTCATTATAACTGAATCTGAGGATCTCAGCACAAATGATTCTGGGCCCATTAAAAGGTTTTTGTAGGCTAACCTCAGCAAACTTGGTTCTTCCTTTCAACAGACTGCCTCTTCAAATATTTATCATCCAGGCCTGTTAAGGTTGGATTTTCTGGGTTTGCTAGAGCCTCACAAAGCAATGTGAGTCTAATTCAAGAGGAACAAACATTTTAAAAGAAAACATACATACAAAGGTTACAGTTTTTCAAAAACTTAACCAAGCTAAACTTCTATATTTTATAGTGAATATCCTGCCCCCTACCATTCTTAAATTTCATTCCCAAGGCTTGGTATCACCTCAGTTCATTACTTCATATCTGCTTCCAATATTCAGAACTCATTTTCTATAAGTATACATTGATTACTTGATGTAAAGACTTGAATAAGCAAAATTGAAAGGCTAGCTTTTCCCCCCAGCACACATACCTTGTCTGTGTTCTGATACTTTCCCTCAGAATTTTAATTGCATGCTGTTTTACCTTTAATAATTAACAGCAATCAAGAGAGAGCTTGCACATTAGAAGTTTAACTTGGTGCCAGTTCTTCATTGGTATTAATGCTTTAATTTCTTTACTTTTATAGTTTTAATATGATTTTATATATTGTTTTAACTTTTGATTGGGAGCTGCCCAGAATTGGTTAGAAGATGGGTAGCTATATAAATGTTTTAACTTAAAATATATATATATTCATGTGTCCCAAAGATCCTTTTTCAAAAGGCAACTGGACTTTTTATGTTTTTGTTTGAAGACATACTGCTAAGCAATTGATTAACGTTTCTGTTTCAGAATCCAACTCACAGTAACTTGTTAGTTCTCGATCACTATTGGACATATCATTTTGGCTTAGGGAAAAATGGCTCATACTGTGGCAACATTGCTTTTGTCTCAGTTGCTAATATATTAATTTGGTAGACCTATTTCTCTGGCTTGCCAGATTGATTGCATGCTGGGGAAATGAGAGAAAATATTTGCATTCCATTTTATTGAACTACTGAATGGAAGCTGATTCCAATAGCTGCATACTTTTCTTATCTTCATATGTTGGCAGGTACCCACTCTGAATATAACCCTTATTCCAGTGCTTCACATTCTTGATTTCCAATTTCAGGTGGAGAGTAACACATATGGCAAAATAAAGACTAGTATGTATTTAGCCCCTTTGGAGATTCACTGAAAATGCCTGAAGAGCTGAACTCATTGGGATTGTAATGTATGGTGATTTATTCTAAATCTCGAAATATCTTGGTAAACACTCAGGAAGTACCATTTTAGTTTTGTTAATTGCTTGTTCACTTTTAAATACTGGCAACAAGAAAGGGTATTTTGGTCTCAGGAAGAAAAACAAGAGATTGAGGAAGTTGCTTATAAATAATCTTGCATCTGACCTTTTTTCTTGTTGCCCATTCTTTTCAGTGACAGTAACAATGTGATGCCAAAAAAGATCTAGTTTGCAGCAAAAGACTATTGCTTTTAAGGTAAGCAGGTAAGTTGTTTTTTCTATGAGACCTGAAAAAACTTTTCACATTTGAGCAGAGGCTAGATAAAACCCTCCTGAATCGTTGGAAAGTTAACCAAATTGAGGCTTCCAAATTTTGGTAAGTCTATGAACTAAAAATACAGAATGTCTCTTTCTCAATCTCTTTCTCTCCTTTTAAACCATTGTCTGTATTGTGCTCTAGTCACATCCAGCTATTCACTTACATTATTCCACTTCCCTGATGAATTAGACCTTTGCTATGAATGTGCAGTGCTGAGCAGAGATGTTTGAAATCATGTGGAAGCTTTTTTTATGACAGTAAAAACATTACATACAAGGCCAGGTTCAATGAAAGGACTATGATAGACATTTATTAAAAACTTACAAAGAATGTCAAAAAAGCACCTCCATGCTAGAATAGAGGAGAAACACATTATAATTTAGAGGGCAGTAAATTGCTTTTATCCTCAGGTTAACATGGTCAACTGAAGGCATTCTTCTGAACTAGAAGTAAGTAATTGTAGCTAAGTTTTCTCACCATATTAAATTAACACTAAGCAAAGGCAATAGCTTCATACCATTTGTGAATCTCAATTATCTGAAACAAAGAAAGCTGTTTCCCAAGCTTCATAATGCACTCCATACTGTATGTTGGGCCAGGTGGGTCACGCGCTGGCCACACCCATGCCCGTTTTAGCAAAGGGGGAAAACGTCCCAATACGTCATGTGAAGCCGCCATGATAACCTGAATTTGACACCCCTGTTATATGTTCTCATTTACATCACATGAATGATAGAAATTTCCTTGCTAGGAGAAGAACTAAACATACTTATTATTACATAGCTATTTATACCTTATGGGTACTGTATAAGTATTCCATAAGAATATTAGAAGGTACTGGAATTTTAAAACAAAATGCTAATTAAGCTCCCATATACAATAGCATTCAAATGGACTTTTTCAAGACAAAAATAATAATTGATTGTCCTTTCTAGGTTTTGTTAAGCCACTGGTTATAGTTAATTCGATTTGGGCTATTGAAAATTTTGAAAAAAAAACCTCTAATATGTTGCATGAAATATTTGATGATATTGATTTACAGCATGCTGTAGATTTAGGATAGATACATATGAATATTTAAGGCATGTTCCCACAAACGTTTATAGTTTTGCATTCTTCATGGGTGCCTGATTCCCAAAACCAGTAAGAGGATAAACATACTATTATCATTAATTGCATTTTATAAAGTCTAGTGGGAGGCCATATGAGATTTATTAGATTGCTGCTGATCCAGCTGGCTCTCAAGGTCTCTAGGCTAATGACTGAACTTGCAAGGCATCTGTCAAGGCTCACTACATTAAAAGTGCATAGAAAAATATATTCAGTTGATCAAACTATAAGATAAAACTGTAAGTAATCTACAATTTACAATGGACACATAGCATAGCTGGAGTATTGTTTGCTTGCTTCCTTAAAAATCTGCCTCTTCCATATAGCCCACAGCTTAATCTCCATTTTTCACCTACCTGTGTACATATACAGGTAGTTCTCAACTTATAGCCATTCATTAAGTGACTATTCAAAGCTACAATGGCAGTGAAAAAAGTGACATGTCCATTTTTCATACTTGGTCATCCCCCTGGTCACATGTTCAAAATACAGATTTTAGCTGTATTTAGTTTCCATCCATTGTTTCTTGTCCTGCCCTCTGGTGCTTTGGAAAATAAGTTTAGCCCTTCCTCTTTGTGGTAGCCCCTCAAATACTGGAATATTTCTATCATCTCACACTTATATTTAACATTTAAAAAGGGATTCAGCAAGATAAAGATTCCTAGAAATCCATCACAAAATGTTGGCCCATAAGCACATCAAAAAATCCGCTTGGACTTTTGGATAGTAGGACCAATACAAAACTCACCTACTGTGACAAAAGTTTTTTTTTCCCAATGCCCTCCTCCAAGACTCTTACTTCTGTTTCCTCTTCTGCCCTCTTCCTCCAACTATCACTCAGTATTTCCATGACCACTCCAGCACTCCAGCTCTGCTTTCAACCTCTTCTTTTTGAAAAAGAAAAATGAGAGACTAACAGAATAAAATAACACAACTTTCAAACAAAAGGATGGGTTCAATTCTGGTATCTCCAGGAGTAATCCTACATTGTGGCTTAAACTCCTTCTTCATGCTGCTCTCAAATGCTTAATTAATCCCATACTGGACATCCCAATTTAGATTGTGGTTGTTGGCAAAATTTGGGCTGGACCTCAGTCTGGACCACAGTCACTGATTGGTCATTCCCCTACTTCTTGCTTTTCCCAGCCATACAATGAAGGCAAGACTTGCTACCTTGCTTCTGTGTGGACCAATCTGCTGGCCTCTTTCTTTTACATATTATTCCCTCCTCACAGGTCACTATGACTTTCCTTTGCTTTCCTAGATGTTTGCATACATTGATGTCTTCACCTTCCTTCTCATATCATTTCTTTTGACCCTAAGATAATTCCTTTGTATTTTCGTCTTAGTACCATCACATCTCTGATGCTACAGTGATCAGTTTTCTATTCTTTTATGGAGCACCAAAAGTTGTACAAGGGACTCTCTAGCGAGAATTTACTGTTAACATTTTCTACTAGTTAAAAAAATGAAATGTGGGGGGGGGGGGAGAGATGATGTAGTGGCGAATGAAGCAGGCATGACTGACTGAATCCTGCTTCTCTAGTGCAGAATGATTCTGGAGCTCTGGAGCTCTAGTCTTTCATTGTGAGAATGAAAATGTAGCATGGAATGCAGGGTCCTTCTACTCACTTCCATGATAAATAGGTTAAGGCTAGCAGGGTCTAGAAACAAAGTCCACGATGTGGAAATGAATTGTAACAGGTTCCATCTTTTTCGCTTCTAAAATTGGAAAGTACTTAGAAAGACCTTTGCATTGATTTCATAAGATGATTGTATGAAAGCAACCTTGGAAGTGTCCCCCTGATTCAGCTCAGGAGAAGCTTTCCCCTGGATGGCTATTATCCTCTCTTTTGCTGCAACAATAGTTCTGATTCATATAAGGAAGAGACCTTTATTTGGCTCCAAGTATATTGCAGTAATTATAATGTGGTTGCCTTTGTTTCTATGAGATTATGAAATTACTATATGTGAATTCCATTACTGAGTGTTTTCTATTTCTCGTCAATGCAGTTTTTAACCTCTGGTATGATTATCCACCTCGTGCTGTTTTTGGCCTTCACAGCAATGATTATGACATTGACATCTATATTACAAATATTACAGTACTGCAAAAACAACACAGGAACTTGACTGAGAGCAGTGCAACAGAAGAAGAAACTTATTTTAAATTAGGCTTTTATCTCAAATAAGAGGAAAACTACCTGTTAAGCAAGTGTCGAAAATCTCTATCTGTTTCACCAAAAGATGGCAGTAGTGAGGTTCTAGAGCACAGGTGTCAAACTCAATCACATTACATGATGTATCGTGATATTTTTTGCCTTTGCAGAACTGGGGCGGGTGTGGCCTGTGCATGATACATCCAGCCCACAAGTCACCAGTTTGACACTTGTGTCCTAGAGGCTCTGACATAATCTTTTTCATCTATTCTTTCACTTCAATTGGCTGGAAGTAGCTGTGAGAAAAGGTTGTGTTACTATTGTTTATGAAAATGAAACCTGTAATGAACAGTTTAAGCAATGTGCCACAATGGAATGTTTAACAGCTGATGGCGTCCCTCCATTGTAATTCATTGCTGCATGGAGTTGTTTGTTGTATTAAATCTGTTGACATGAATACTGAGGAGCCTATGAATAGCTAGCCCTTGCACAACAAACTGAGCAGTCATATAGATCACATAGTCACCGTCTCCCACCAACATGGAGAGATATATTTATGTTGAAGTTATGGTCACAATTTCTAAATTGACATCTACACATATACATCGGTGTTTTACATATACATATAGTGTTTGCAAATGTTATGCAATGCCATTCCTAACCAAAATTTAAAATCTCTCCTACTTCATCATCAGCACCACTATTGACTACACAGCCTTCCTTCCATTAATAACATGCAGATTCACCCTGTTCCCCGAATTCTTATTCATTGAAATGAAATGTAGGATACATTTGACTTTGAAGATACATTAGTAATTATGCCAATCTCTCTGCCTACTGAGAAAATCATATCCAAGTAAGGATGGTCCTTATATGGATCAGATGCTTATGTAATTTGGCTTATTATTAGGGGCACAAGGTCATATATACCCCAGTCTGTGGTTTAGAAGGCCTCCTTGGCTTACCTCGATTGGATACAACCTGTTGTAATTTTTCTGCCAAACAGAAACCAGGCAACTGAATTCTCCAAAACCTCCATCAGATATTTGTGGAATTTATCCTCAAGGAAGATAGAAGAATTTGGAGATGCCTAAATTGCTGTCACTTTGCTGTGACAACTGTGTTTAAGCATGACCAGAGAGTGTTTGTCTTATCCCAAATGCCCTGAGGAAAGATCTCTCAGTCGGAGGCACTGAAAAGTATTGTTAAGAAAGGAGGGTCACACTAATAATATGGTAAAAAATGGATAGGCTGGCCTACCTGCTCATAAGAAATTGGCACCCTGCCCATTTTACAGAGTGTGTGGGAGGAAGAAATACCGAATCTAATACTTTTTAATTGCCTATAAATAGCTTCCACATATGAAAGCATGTTACCATAAATTGGGATTTTTGTTTCAGCTTCCCCCCCTCTAATATATCTTTTTAAACTGAGCTCAAAAGAAAATTGTTCTTTTGATGGTTCTTTTCTAGTTCTGATTGTTGCTAGGGGTAGTCACAGGTGTGACTAACCACATTGCCAATACTGGTGCACTATAAAGTAAAGACATTAGAGAAAAGGGGAAGAAGGGGAGGTCCTATGCTGAATTTGCATCCAAGCAGAATGGACGAATGCTTAAGTTTATTTTATACTGCAAATGACCAGATTGGTTTCTTTCCAAGATTTATCCTACTTTTTCTAACAAATGTTTCACCACTTCAATGTCAGCCTTGGTTTTCAGCCAGAGAAGAACTCTAAGGAATGTACTTAACAATTCTGAAGATGATGCTGATGGAAAAATAAATAATTGGGCATTCTTTTGCTAGTTTAACTAATACATTTGCTTCATTCTGTGTCTCCAAGAAACTGGAAAAAAAGAAACTGGGCTGTGAGAAAACAGCATTATCTTCGATTCAATAATCCCTTTCTTAGTTTAGCTGCTTTCAGATTCTGTAGAGTGGTTTATGAAAATTATACCATTTTGAGTAAACTATATGTGTACAGTTATGCCTGCTTTAAAAATAATGTGAAGGAATGCTTTGGATCTCCTGTAAACATAACTCCAAAAAGTTGCATTCACCTGAATGTATTGATTCCTTAAAATCATAGGATGAACTTGTGAGATACTCAGAACCCCTTCATCTGAATTTTCAACCGTGTCATACATGTAGCATTGGAATAGCTCTGAGGCTTCTGTGCACGTAGAGAATTTTGGTGCCATAGAATCCCACCACTCACAGGGCAGATGTCAAGAGAAGCTGAACATCTGGATTGTAATCCTTCCCTCCTTTGAAAAGATCACCATAATTCATTTTAATAGGGCATTCAAGGCAATAAAGGTTAACAGCACTGCATCACCTCAGCTGTTATAAGGAGACACTCAAACTTTTTTTTTTGGGAGAAGGGAAAATCCCCTTCCATTATATTAACTGCTTGGGGATTTGGCTTTGGAACAGGAAGACACAATCCTATCCATGCCTGTTCTATAAAGCAGAAATCGGATGAGCTTTGATACAACTCAAGGGTTCTCACCCAGAATGTGACTCATTTAATTTGTTGCCTGAGAAATGACAAGAGTTTATTATTTTGCAGCAACCATTTTCTCCTGGGCGTTGAGGCTTCACAAATTGAAGAGAAGCATTGAGTTTATATAACTTTTCCCTCTTCCTTGACAGTCTATCTGTTGTGATTTCAATTCATAATACATTTCTTTTCTTCCTCCTTCTGCTTCACTTACCATGTCCCTCTTTTTCTTAAAACAAAGCTCTTTTATCCAGAGGATCTATCCAGGCCCCTTCACTGTTTTTCCTACATGAAATATTCAGAGGAAATATTCAGAAGAACATAAGTGATTGCTTAACGTTTGAAGATTCAGGGCTGAGCACAGCAATCTAGACTAAACACACATGGATTCAGAATCAGATGTTAGCAGTAAAAGCCCTCTGCCTGGATGGATATGTTACATTCTGTTCAAATTGGTGCACTAATTTGGTATGTTCTCATTTTAAAAAAATGGAATTATTTCCCCCATCCCCCTCTCTAGTCCTGGTTTCTGTTAGAGACTAGTTCATTTCAGGAAGCTATACTGGTACCTAAATCATTATAATGATCTGGAATGCTTTGGATTGCTGATTGACCAATTGTTCGGCTGTTAAAATTATAACCCTATAAGCAAAACGATAACTTGTTTTGGAGTGGACAACAACGGTGACAAAATTAGATACTGTATAGAATATCAGACCTAAGAACAGTCTTAATGATGCAAATAAGGAAGTATAGCATTTGAGTACTATGTTAGTGTCCCTAATTTTAATAGCCAAACAATTGATTAATCATCAATCCAAAACATTCCAGATTATTTTATTTAAGATTCCAGATTATAATGATTTAAGTATCATTATATCGTCCTGAAAACTAGTCAATAGCAGCAATCAGGACTAGGGATAGGGAGAAAAATAATTCCATTTTTTAAAAATAAGAACATACCACAAGGTGAAGCATAGTGAAGCACTTTATTTCCTTTAGGCAGTGCAATGAATTTGAACCAAGCCCCCTACCAAATCAATACTTTTCCAACTGGTTCTTCAGATCAGCCATGCAACTTTTAAAATCCACTTCCCATCCTGGACAGCCCCTTAGCATCCTTCTGAACCTGGAACATTATGAGATTGCTATGAAGCCTACCTCCAAAGACAGGTTACACATTATTCTGAAGACCTGTCAATTGAATGCAACTGAGTGACCTGTTGACTGAGAATAAGTGGAACCTCAGAAGGGTAGAGACATGTGAAAGAAATTCTGACATTCTCTTGTTACCTTATGTAGTTTACATACGGTAAATAGCAATTCTATATCCCAGCCTTGTAAAATATTGGATTAGACTGGACTATTTAAAACTACATGTTTGGGGGCGGAGAGAGAAATCTGTAACTGAATATGGCTTTTTTCATTAAGGAAAAAATATTTAAGTATGTAGAAATCTGGATATAAAGGATATTAAGTAATTTGTCTTCCTCCAGCTTTAATTCTATACATGCAGGGTTTTTCTTTCTTCACATAAAAGCAGTTTCATGTACAAAAAAAAATTAAATTTCGTTTTCTTTTTTTCAAAAGAAAACTAGATACTTTTTATCTTTGGCTGATTCCAAATTCTATATATCCCCATTACTTCACAATTGGATCTCTTTCACACACAAAAAAAGAGTAGGTAACTTCCTGACATTATACCAATCTTAATTCCTGAAAAATGCAGCTAGGAATATAAAAGAACTTTGCAAGATATTTTCTGTAGAATGGTGTTGCAAAATCCACTAACTCTGACTCTATTACATTATGAATAGAAACACTTTCTCTGTTAAAATACTTCAAATTTGTATGTGAAAGATACTTTTGAAAAAAAGAAAGAAAAAGAACGTATCTTTATAAAGCTTACATTAGTATGCTTCGTAGAACTGAGAAGTCTGTGTTTCCAAACAATCATATATTTGAGATACGATGGAAAAAGATGTTATATAAATTTATATAAAATACTGTTTTAGAGAATCAATTGGGAAAGACAAGGAATAATGCTGTGGGCAAATCTTATTTAAAAGAAATGAAATGTAGGAAAATTCACATTGAAAGAGTCAATGTCAGGAGGCAGAGAGATTTACATTTACCATTGTACGTAAATGGTGAGGAGGTGGAGAGGGTTGGTAGTTTTAAATTTCTGGAGGACCTCTCATGGACTATGAATGCTAACATGTTTGTGAAGAAGGCACCAAAGAGGCTGTATTTCCTGAGAATGCTCAGGAACATGAATCTATCTCAGCATCTACTTCTGTCCTATTATTGCAGCACCATTGAAAGTGTCCTGACACATGCCATTTTTGCATGGTATGGGAGCAGCTCTGCAGCGAACAAAAATGCTCTACAGACAATAATTAAAACTGTCCAGAATATCATCGGGCTCCAGCTACTAGCCCTGGACGACATTTTCGCATCTTGCTGTTTGAGGAAGTTGCACAACATTCTCAGACACTCTTCCCATCCTGCTTACCATCTTTTTGGACTGTTGTCTTCTGGCAGAAGATACAGAACAATTAGAA
>JANHFT010007796.1:18320-38312 GCA_032467955.1 Pseudoxenodon macrops | reverse complement strand
GCCGCTGCTCCGGTAGCTTCCTCCACCTCTCCTCCGCTCAAGCCTTTTGCGAGCGGAGCACCCGCGGATAGTTTACTGGACGCCTCCACATTATCTTTAGGTGGCACTGGCAGGTGGGAATGGGCCCGATGTGTTCGGTCCTTCCAGCTGCACCGCCGGGAGGAAAGATAACAAGTGAGTGGAAGGAGACACCGAATCAAGGAATGGTCGCCCAACCTGGGAAAGAGTAGCCACCAGGGTAATAATGAGGAGCTGCTCTCCTCTCCCCAGCAATATTGTCGAAATAGCTGACCGCGTCTCTTCAGAGACAGCGGGTGAGCCAAGCGGCTGTAAGTGGCCCCTTCTTTTTACCAGTGTTCCCTTGCCTGGGTGGTTCTGCAGAAGAGATAGTGATAAAAAGAGCACTGCCTTTTGTATCTCTTATGCTTGCACTCGACTGGATAAAAGTTGGGGTTGAGCCTAACTGATCCCTTAGGGGGAGAAAGGGGGAGTGAGGAGAGACAGTAGCTGTTCTCTCTCATTGTTGCTTTTTGGGTTGATACATATCCTTGAACTGCCGTTTGTTTACTCACTTTGGTGGGAGAAGGTGAGCAGAAGTATAGAGGAGGAGGAGGAATGCTTCTAGCAGGATGCCCTTCAGTGGCAGGGGTTGGAAGTGAAGGTGTTATTGAGATGCTGGAATATTGTTAGTTGTGCTGATTGGAGATGCCAGCCCTGAAATAATTTCCAGCATGTTGCCTATTTCTCTGGTGAGTTATAAAACAAAGCTTTCCTTTTTCCTTTTTCCTTTTTCCATTTCTCATTTTAGGGTGTTTTGTGAACAGTAAGCTAAATGGCTTAACTATTAAATAAATTGGAGATGTGGAATCCTCTTCCTAAAGTGAATTGTTTCTTCTGCACTTTAAACACATTTTTCTAAACTCGGCAGTGAGACTTGTTTTTGTTTGTACTGAAAAATGAGAGAAGATAAATAGTAGAATGAAAGAAGATAAAATAGTCGGAAGCCAAATGGAATGGCTAATTGGAAATGTATTTAAGTAGCCTTAGTATGAAATCAATGACTCTCTTAAAAAGAGTGTTGCCTTATTGCATGCTTGGCTGTCCCAGATTTTGAGGAAGTCTATGGTCTGTCTATGAATAGCTAATTGGAACCTTCCTGAGCCTGAATGTGACAGAGGGAAATCCCTGGGTCTGATGATGCGCTGTTCTCTTCCCTTAGTACTGAAACTACCACTTTCTGATATTCATTATCAGTAGCTGCTAATACAATGAAATAGGGTAGTTTTTCCTTCTTTTTCTTTACTATTGTAGCATATAGAATATAAAACTATGGAAACTGCTGAGAGGAAGAAATGTACAACCACCTACCTGCCTGTGTGTATAGCAGGTAGAAATTGGCAAGAAACAAAAATGAAATTTCTGTCTTTGGAGGCAAGTTTATTTATAGAGACTATAGCTATATTGAAAGAGATAGATAAATGTGAAATCTGTATGTATTTCAAATTTCATTTTAGAGTTTAGCATTACTCGCTCTTTTGCAGGCTAAATACAAGTATCATTCACAGCACTCCTATCATTTTTCCTGGCAACACATTTGGTGACATAAATTCTTGGAAGAGAGATTGACTGGCCCAAAGTCACTAAGCAGGTTCCAGATCTGAAGATAGACTGGGTCTCCCAAGTATCAATCTAATTCTTTAAGCCAATGTTTCCTAATCTTGGCAACTACCAAACGTGTGGATTTCAACTTCAAGAATTCTCATAAATGGCCATGTTGGCAGTACAATTCTGGAATTTGAAAGCCATGCACCTGGAAATGGTCAAAGTTAGGAAATATTGTCTTAATCACTGTACTACATTATATTGCTCTGCTAGTTTAATAGTTACTGCTTTTTTAATATGACTTTTGAGACCAAAGCAACTATAGTTGGGCTTTTTTAAATAACAAGTCGTAAATCTATTTTATATATGTTATCTCCAGTAAAATCAAAGTGTTCTTGTATAGTCGCAAAAGTCAGTGATCTTATAGTATTATAAGCATACTAAGATTTTGACAATAATAGTTTCAAATAAGAAAATAGTGTCTAGTATTGTTTATTGATTAATAGAGTAATCTGACAAGGTTATGACTGTAGCCAAATACACTGCACACACGTTACATTTTTAAATTATGATATCAATGCAGTAATTAAATATATTTGTTAGTGGTTTTTTAACCCCCATTCCTGTGTAAGTAACTGGGTTGAAGGAATTCAGTCCTAGATCCTGAAAAGTGGGGCACCTGAAGTCCAGAATTTTAGATTTATCTTCATTGTGTCTCCCTGTTGGGGAGCAGCGTTGGCCATTTTTATGGTAATATGGTACAATAATAAAAATATTTAATTTCATTTTTACAGAAGATAGAATAATAAATTGATTTAATGTAAAGGAAAATGGACAGCATTATTTCCTGAAATAATTCGTTGCAAGAGTTCCTTGTATAAATTTTCACTGGTATTATTAATAATACTTGACAAACGTATTTCACAAATACTAAGAATTTCCAGTCAAAATTATTGTTATTATTAAATGATAAATACATATTTTTTCTTAAGACCACTCTGTCTTACTTTAACCCTGGAATGTGAACTACTATACTATTTAGCTCTAATCTACTTTTCAAAGAATAGGGAGTATTTAATCTGTGTATTCCAAACTCATTAATTTGCTGTTAAGCTGGGGAAAAATGATTAAAAATATTGGGCTTTAGCATGTGGCAGCATTAAACTAGCCTTGGATGAGTTCATCCAAGGTTGGCTGAGTGCTGCCACAGTGCATGTGCATTTCTATCATGATTTCCTTTAGTAAGGCTACTGTATTTGGGCTGCAACATTTATAGTTTTTCCTCAAAAGTAGTTGTTCCATTCCCTTTTAAGTACATATCTATCCATCTATCCAGCCATCCAGCCATCCACCCACTCATACACACACAGAAGGAGAAGGAGAAGGAGGATCTGTGTTTTTGAATTCTGCAGTACTAGATAACTATTAGAACATTGATTGCAGGAAAAATAGCATTATAATTTAAAACTATAAAATACTATGAGTTATAAATAATATTGTAGGATATTTTATTATGATTATGTTCTCATTTCTAGGTTGAAAAACTGCTGTTCCTCAAAATAAATAAAATGAGGCAAAGTCACTTTAATAAGGTCTTTTATGTGTCCAGGTATGTGTCATAAAGATGATTTTAAAACAAAAATCCGATAGAGGAAAATGCATAGTGCTCAGATGCCCAAATTATCACATAATAACTAATTAAAATATATTAATGTATAGACTTATTCTACCCTTAATAGGTTTTCTTTTTAAATCAGTTTACAATCCCTTTAAATGACTTGTGTATTAGCAAATTGTATGGAGCAAATTGACAATTTGTATCCTTCATAGCAAATATTTATTGCAGTCAATGCTACCAGTTACATATAGACAATGCTTATAGTGTTTGGCTCTCTTCTGCATAGTCTAAAAAACTAACCATCCCCCATTTCATGCTCTTTTGTTGATTAGTCTCTCCCTTTCCTAAAGTGCAAATGTGTAGTGTTAGGAAGAGAGACAGAGTTGACTAATTGGTGTTTTCCTCAGCTGTTCAAGCATCAGTCTTCTGTTCACACTCCTTCCTAGATGATTAGGTGATTGGTGCTATCTGTATGTCAGTGGGTATGAGACACTCTATATTTGTGTGTGGGCATGTTTGTATCTGAGAGAAAGTGTCCTGACTATGGAAATTTCTCCCCATTTGCTGGGGAAACTGTACCAAAACATGTTTATTAAAATGTGTATTTAATATAAGTATTATATTAAAGATGTTGTTAACTGTGAGATCATTAATAGTATGATATTGTTTAATAAAGATTATTGAACTGAAATTGAGAACATTTATGTCCTAAGAATTCAAGTTGCTTATGAAAAGCTGTTCTGTGTTGTGCATATTTAATGAATATGCAGTTTCATACAGTTGATTTCAGTTGTAAAAAAAGTGTCTCGTAGAAGCACTGTACTGCTTAATCAGGCTCGATAAGAGAATGAAAAGAATGTTGATGATATAAAAATATTAACTGTTTACTGTATAAATACTAATTCAATTTTTAAAAAACTGATATTTGTTTAAATGATTATGAGTATATATCAAATCTCAGTTAAATTTGCTTTACTTGCAAATTCATAAATGGAATGAAAAAAGTTAAATCAACTGTCTTAATTTCTGTATAATGTGAGCAATAGGTATAAGCTTAGTTTCTAAGTCACTTATTAGTTTATATAAGGGATTCATGTTTAATGTGAGCTTCCTATTTGCCAGTTCCTCCTGTGCTTCTCAACATTTTATTTCTTACTGCTGTCAAACTCCCAGCCTGTGGGCTGGATGCATCACATACTGGTCATGCCTACGCCCGGTTTAGCAAAGGAGGAAAAAGTCCCGATATGTCACGTGATGCTGCCATGATGATGTGAGTTTGATACCCCTGCTTTAGATTCTTCAGCTTTCTAGAGGGGAAACAGGAATGAGCAAAATTATCCCTTTCTTTTTGTCAGTGGGATACCTTGTACAGGTAGTTCCATTCACAGGAAATTGAGGTGCTCTAGTAGGTGTTCAAAATATATCTAATCCATTTCCAAAATTGATAAGACAACCCAATAAGGTTGCATTTTCTCAGTATTATACAGGGAGACAGTCTATCAGCAAAATAATATTGTGACATTTAGTCATATATTTTTTCTCTTGCTATGAAAAGCATTACTACTTTAAAATAAGTACCTGTTCACTTTTCTACATATGTGTGATGTAGTGTTCTGTAATCTATTGGCTTTTGATTGTAAAGGATATTACTCTTCTTCTTCACTAATTACGATACCGATGAGAAATAGCTATGGATTAAAAACATTTTTTTTGCTTATATGAAGGTTGAATAGTGCCTTCATTCTCACTTCACTGTAACTTGCCAACAGATGGCAGTACTGATGGACCAGAAACTCTGATGTGTTCTTTGGCATGTGCACTTTCAGTTCAGTTGATGAGGAGTTGCTGTGGGAAGAGGTTCTACAGTATTGCTATTGTTCATTAAATGGAAGCCTGCATTGAATACTCATCATTGTACTTTAAGCAGTGCACTATGATTGATTTTTGACAGCTTTTGACAGCTGAAGGAATTCCTTTATTTGAAGTTTACTGCTGAATGTAGGTTATTTATGGTGATGACTGTTGATATGAGTATTGTGCATTGAGAAACCAAAAAAAGGTTAATGGATGGTGAACTGAGAGAAGCTGATATGTGTGATTAAGAATGGGTGAATAAGCTATGATAGAAACCAATATCATATAATAAAAATTGATGAAGTGTTTAAAGACAGTGGCAGATTACTAAAAAAGATACTATCAAAAAAATACTATTACACACTATCATGTGTAAGCCTGATGTTACTATTAGAAGTTTTGTGTAACATAGGATCTGTACATGGTAATGAGATAAATATAGGATTCAGGTCTGAAATTTACCATCAGTTTTCATTCTCTGACAACGAAGGTGAGAAGTTTAATCACAGCAAATCGACAACTGACCAAGCATTGTCTTATCTTTATGATCCAGAAAGGGAGCATTATTCAATGGAATATCATTATAAAGCTTCATTTGAAAAAATCAAAACCCAGCCTTTGCCAGGAATACTCCTAGTTACATTTTTTTGGGAGATGCAAATGGTATGATTCACATAGGTTTTTTTTAATTTGGTACCGCTATCTACTCAAGAGTATTACACTGCTATAGTCAAAACTTTAAACAACAATCAATCAGATTTCAGAAATACAAACTCTACATTTTGTAGAGCATGATAAGATTTGAGTTCCTACCACACAAGCCACCAAAGAGTTAATTGGGAAGTTGGATCTCACCATCTTGCCCCCATCTGCCATATAGTCCAGATTTGTTGCCATGTGAATTGCATCTTTTCCCAAGGCTGAAGGAATGTATTTGGGGGGCATCTGTTTGACTCATGTGAAGAGATGAAAATAATTAGTGCTATCAGGACCTGATTGAAAATGTGGAGCACTTTTGTGATGATTTTATGAAACTTGTTCATCATTATCAGATAAATAGAGAACAGTAGTAATTATGTGAAGTAAATACAGGTAGCAAAAGAGTTCATTGCATTGGAATATTTTGCTATTCTATTTATTAGATTATCTTTATTCAAACAGAATTTATAGAGGTGGAAGCATTGCTTCTTATTCTACCCTCTTCTTTGAATAGGAAAACTGGCATATATATTATTGATGTTGCAGTAAAAACAAGTCTAATAAGGACTACAGAGATTTATAAGATTAATATAATTTGAGAGAAGATTTGAATCAGGAGTTGTGTTAAAACATTAAAAAATACCCCAAACAGTTTACTCCATATGCATACAAAGAGTGAGCAAACATGAAATACAGTTTGCCTTTTAAGAATGACTAAAAGTTTTCCAAAACTTCCTGAAGTCAGTGATGCTGTGTTTTTCAGACCCCAAAAAAGCCAACAGAAGCATATTGATGCCTCTGAACTGGTCAGCAAACTTGCCCAGGTAGATGTTGTAATGTGAGTTCATGGCCAGTGAGGACTATGAAGCATTAAGGATGTAAGTATTCCATTATATCAATGCCCTTAGGTAACACTGTGTCTTAAGAGAAAGCATCTGGTTGACTCGGTTCATTGCTGTGGTAAGTAAAACTTCAGGGTAGATGTCTGAGAAAGTTGTACAATTTTTGAATTTGAAAGTTTTGAATTTGAAATCAGTCATTTCAACCTTATTGGAAGTGTGCCAATGCTGTTCCAGAATTGTTTAACGCTCACAAGTCTATTTTCAGTTTAAAAGGTTCAGAAGCACTTCTCATAAAGTAACACCTGATTTGAATTCTCAATAAAGCATTTTGCTAATTTCTTGCTTTAGATCGGCTGGAATACCAAAGGAGGCAAATTTGCTAGTTGTGAGGGGAGTGGGAAGTAAAAGGCATGGGGGGGGGATAATGTTAACACTTGATATGATGAGGCTCGCTTGCAGAACCTTAGCTAGAATGTGATGATATGTAGTTTCTTTAGTTTGAAGGAAACTTCTGCCAGTTCAATAAATGTATACTTGCATATACTTATATTCATTTTTGTACTTGAACTGTAAGTGATGGATGATATGGCAGGAATTCCACTTTAATCCAGACAATAGCCTGGTTTCTGTTCTGGCTGCCTAGATAAAAGAGCAGATGTGACAGTGGCCAAGGGTTTAATTGACTTACTTAGTTGTATTTTGCAACTAGCAAGTATATTAGACAAAATATAAACATCAATATTAATAAGATCAATATAAAAATAAATTAACAATAGGAAGCTTGTGAAAGAGATGTATCTCTGCATCTTTTCTAAATCTAAACCATGAGAATGTGGGAGTCAAATTTAATTCTGAGAAAAAATCCGTAGCTAGAAAGCAATACAGGAGTGGCTCTTTTCCACATGCAAAAAAGACAGGCTTTTCACAATGGATTTTCCTGCAGTTCCTGACATCAGAAGAGTTTTATGGTGATCCATTAGATCTGTGATAAAATGTTAAAAGTTTAAAGGTTAGAACCAGGGGTGAAATTCAGCATGTTCTGACAGGTTCTGGAGAACCAGTAGCGGAAATTTTGAGTAGTTCGGAGAACTGGCAAATACTACTCTGGCTGGTCCAAGAATGGGGTGGGAATGGGGATTTTGCAGTATCCTTCTCCTGGAGTGGGGTGGGAATGGAGATTTTGCAGTATCCTTCCCCTGCCACGCCCACAGAACTGGTAGTGAAATTTTTTTAATTTCATCCCTGGTTAGAACCAATATATTAAGTTATAAATAGGAATGATTCCTGGACCTTGTACCAGCCTAGTTTTTTTCATTTTTCATCATTTGCCAACTACAAGATCAGAGGTGGTATTCAGCCAGTTCGGACCAGTTCGGACAAACCAGTAGTGGAAATTTTGAGTACTTCAGAGAACCGGCAAATTGTACCACCGCCACCGCCCTGCCCTATATATCTTGCCTTCGTTACACAGCCCAGCTAATATCTGTGCCTTGCCTCTATGCTTTGCCAGCTCTGCTCACCAAAGGTAAGCATGCCATCTGCTTGCCCTTCGTCTCAGGTTGGACCCGGGGATGTGCCATTCCCTGGTTCTGGCCTTGCCCCAGAGCCTCTACCCACCTCGGTCGGGTTGGGGAACATGCCATTTCCTGGCTCAGGTCTTGCCCCGAAGCCTCCCACACTTGCCGTTTGCCTCAGCTGGGTCGGGGAATGCACCATTCCTCTGCTTTGGCCTTGCCCTGGGCCTTCACCCGCATGCTGCCACCCCCCTCTGGTCTCAAACTACGCCCCCCCGGGCCAAAGCAATTTATTCGGCCTGTGGCCTGCCACGCTAGGCCACAAGCCTGTTGCAAGGTGGTGTGGGTGGAGGAGGGCCGAAATGGTTTGGGAATGGACTGGATGGTTCTTACCTGCAAGAAGTCCCATCCAGAAAGTGCTGCAGCAGAGATCTTGCAGCCGCTTCTTCCATCCCTTGCCAAGCCTCAGTCGCTCGTGGAGATGCTCCATGTGCTGTCCGGATTGGCAGCTGTTTGTCTCCGCTGCTTCTCTTGCTGGGAGAGCGCCTTGTGCAATTTAGCAGCTGTGAGCTTCTGCTTTCCTCTAAGTCCCATCCGTAAAGTACTGCAGCTGAAAGAAACAGCATTCAACATGGCAGCTGTTTCTCTGTGCCGCAGCAATGTCCAGATGGGACTTAGGGGAAAGTGGCGGTTCACAGCTACTAAAATGCACAAGACACTCTCCCAGCAGTGCGGAGAGAAGCAGCTGCTGCCCCGGAAAGCAGAGATGGAGGGGAGCAGGCCCCAAAAGGCTGCTTGGTTGAGTTTTGCTGCGTGGCGGAAGCCATGCATGCTTACATGCGCAGAAGCCGTGCATGAGTGCACTCACATTTTCAGCGAACCAGTGGTGAATTTATTTGAAACCTACCACTGTACAAGATAGTAAATATAAGAGTAAGACTGTGCAGTACTTTGAACTTGATTGGGAAATGGTGGTTTGGAACAGATGATCACAACTCCTTCAATGAGTTATAATAGGTGCTGTGATCATCTTCCCTTATGCTCCAGAGTAATTTTTCCAATTTTAGTGTAAAGCACATTGCAGCAGACTTTTGCATGTTTATACATTAGCTCATTTTGTTTTTATAGAATATTACCAATCATGAAATAATATTGCAGTTTTTCCCCTTAGGTCTCCTACATATATAAAATAAGGAAGGTCTGTATGTCAGTTGAGTTTCTCCTAACTTTGTGTTTTTCAAATTTTATATTGATTTCAATCCATTGCCGCATATGTTTGGACCTATCAAATATCAGTATTTTTTTAATATTTACCTAGAATGTTTTTGTAGATTATAAGTAGATTTAATATAACGTTTGTATATATTTTAAAGGAATGTCAGAGGAATGCCAGGATAACAGCTGATACACACGCGCACACACACAATACAGCATTTAAACTAATGAGGGAGGTTATTCTAAGATGATTATAATAATATAGTAGTGTGAGCTAATATATGCAAGTGAAAATATAATGTGTACTTTGGAAAACCAAATAAGCCATAGTGGCACAATAGTTAGAATGCAGTATTGCAGGCTAACTCTTCCCACAGCCGGGAGCTCAATTTTGACTGGCTCAAGGTTGACTCAGCCTTCCATCCTTCTGAGGACCCAGATTGTTGGCAGCAATATAATATGTAAACCACTTAGAGAAGGCTGTAAAGCACTATGAAATGATATATAAGTCTTAAGTACTATTGCTATTGCTAATAAGTACAAAACAACCAACACACTCACACACACTTTATTCTCAATGTCTCAATTCCTTCCCTCACTTTCATTTGTGCTGTATTTCAGCTTCTTTTTTCCTTCCTTATCTCAATGGCTGATAATAGAATGCCTGTGAGTTCTGGTGTGTGTGGCTATCTCCTTGTATGTGGCTATCTTTCTGCCAAAGCTTTTAATTTTCGCAGTGCCGTAATTATGACACTATTCACTATTTGAAACTCCATAACACAGCACAGTCCATCCTCCAGGTCTCGCCACATGTTGCACAAGGATTTTCTTCTCTCCTTGTCTCAGGGCCAGAATCTCTGGACTTGCAAGCTCCACTTCATGCCACATTTAACAGGTAACACCCTCTCCTGCAGCATCTGCTGTAACCCTCCCAACACCCCCGACCTTTCTTTGCTTTTTCTGCCTGTTTTAATATGCTGTATCCAGCAAATATACTTGCTGCTATACAAGTGCCTCCGAGCATTTCCACTTTTTAAATATGTGCTTGTTATCTGCCTTCCCTTTAAAAAAAAAAAAAAGCACATGACCCAACTGCTTTCTTTCAGCCAGGCAGTCTCACAAGGATATGTGGCTTTTTTTACATGTGTTTTCATTATTTGGAACACCACAACATAAATGTTTAAAAAGTAGAAATGACCAAAGTATAATTCATTGTTTTGGGTATTACTATTGCTGTTTTGAGAAAATTTGGCAAAATGGAACCTGGAAGAAAGTTTTGATCATATTTTGTATGTGGTAATACTGTGACATCACACAGATAGCCGAAATGTTCTCCCATTCTCCTTTGATCCTTCAGTTTCTTTCCCCCTTTCCTTCTCCCAAAATTGTAAAAAGTACTATCAGAAGAAAAAAAATGCAAATTGTGTGGCTGGTCAGAAATGTGTTACAGGAACTGTAGACCTTCTTGCCTCCCTGGAATGTCCCCCAACCAGCGTGTGATCTATTTCAACTCTTTTTAAATTCTGTCTAAAAATGGCAAGGGAGAAATATCTTTCTCTCTTATTTCAGTCCTGCCAGCAAGAGTGCAGCAGGCCCTTGGGCTTTTCAGAGGTCTCTAAGAAGGAAGACGAGGCTAAATGGGAAAGTAGTTCTTTTTACTTTCTTCTGCTTGTGTTTTTCTGGATCTGGTCCAGCACTTTCCAATTACTTGTTGAAACTATAAAACAGTGCAAGTGACTGAAAATTATCCAATATGTGGTATCATAATCAGTTGAAGTATTTTTGGCGGGGTCAGGCACTGTCAGAAAGAGTGAACAACACAAAATGAATGTGAGGTCTGACTAATAAAGTGTGTGTATGCATATATAGTCTATGAATTTGTATATGTAAAATTATAAATCAATAGTTTATTTAATTACACTGAACTGAAGGCTAATGCTTCATTTTGGAAGAAAAGGCTTTCAGATTATAATGAATTACAGGTCGTCCTCAATTTATAACAGAAGTGACTGTTTGAAGTTATAGCGGCACTGAAAAAGTGATACATGACCATTTATCACACTTAGAACTGTTGGGCATCCCACAGTCACATGATAAAAATTAAGATGCTTGGCAACTGACTTATATTTATTACGGTTGTAGTGTCCAAAGGTGATACGATCACCTTTTGCAACCTTCTAATAAGCAAGGTCAATGGTTAACAACCGTGTTAATAACTTAACAACTGCAGTGATTCACTTAATAACTGTTGCAAGAAACTTCATAAAATGGGGCAAAACTCACTTAACAAATGTCTCACTGAGCAACATAAATTTTGGGTTCAATTGTGGTTGTAAGGACTACTGTGGTGCATAATATGTCAAAAAATAAACCTTGTAAAGTTGATAAATTTAAAGGGTTAAATATTCAAGTGACATGAAATTTACTTTCAAAAATATTTTGATAGTACCAAAGGATTTTTTATTTACCTGTTTTTAAATACACATTAATTAAAGATGTACTTGAAGGTCGCCAACGTGAATGAAAATCACTGGCTATTAGATCATGCTGTTTAACCTGGTAGTTAACCTGGCTTTTACAAAAACATGTAAATAATCAGAAATGTAAAACTTTGTGTTTAAGAAATTTACCAAAAGCAAGTTATATTATAAAAATGAACTGATGGTTATATTTGGAAAATACTTTAAAATGTTTGTGCAAAGAAATGAGCTTTAATTTCATAAATCACAAACAATATTCAAAATATGGGTAACTAAAATGATAACTCATATAAAACTTACCGGTAAGTATGCTATAATAATAGCGTTACAATTTATGTAAGCTTCAGAGACTGTACTTTTAAAATACAAACTTAATCTCAATGGTGCATCAGAAGAGCTTAGTCAGAGATTTGTGTACATAGATTTAATAATAATATATTCCTAATAATAAGGAATTTTTTTGGCATGTAAGGATTTTTTGATGGAACTGTATGAAGAACAGCAGCAAACAAAAGGGAAGGAAAATGTTATGTTGAATTAGAAGGGATACAGTGAGACTGGTATGTGTATATATACTGCTACTAGAAATGTGTGAAATTTGGGAACAGAATATTCCAAAGACATTCCAGAAAATTCGAACCTGACCCCTTCCCAAACCATAGTGCTCTGTGACCAGTTTCTTGGTTTACAAAAGTACATCCTCCAAATCAGAGCCTTAATAATTGAGGCAGTTCAGCAGGTTCTGGATGTAAATCAACATTGCTTTCAATTCAGAGGGTTTACTTCTGGAAAAGCTCCTGGACCGACAAAAAGAGAATCAGCATAGAAAAGTGGCATTCCCAAGTTTTCTGCAATGCTTAGTTCCTGAATCAACAAATACTATGTGTTCTTCATTCATATATAGCATCCTTAGCCTAAGAAGTATTTTGCAGAAAAAGTGTAAATGTAATAAGCCATAGCAATTAGTGATATGAAATAAAAATAAGGAAATAAAATACAACTACTTTTTAATTTGCAACTACTGTTCAATACAGTAGAAATATCCAGATCAGCTGTCTGTTACACCCCCTGCAGAGAAACCATGAGCTCTAAATCTGTTGAGAGATGGAAAAAGACACACACAAAGAGACAAACACACACAAGCAAACAATAAGTACTAATAGTAATGGACAACAGAAACATTAATAATTACATTAATAGCAAAATGGCACAATGCAATATGCAGATGTATGTGTGTGTGAGATAAGTTTATGATTGGCAATTACTTGTTTTCTCCTTTAATTATGGATTTTGTATTAGTAATATAATTAACATAAAAGAGTTGTGCACTTGAATCTCTGCAGTCTCGTTTTCCAGTCTAAATTAAGTATGACATTCTTCATATCTCTCTTCACCTCTCCACCATCTATTTCTCTTACTTACCAAATTGCAATTTTCCATATTTCATAGTTATCACCAGAGGAACGTATAAATATTTATCTCCTTATGTTTTTGGTTATTTCTCTTATTACTAGGAAAATTGGGGCTGTCACATTTTTAATGGGATTGAGAAGGTGTATAGCACATCACCAATCTTAGATATTCTATACTACATACATTCTCATCTTTTGAAATTTTATGTTATTTTTATAATTTTAAAACTCTTTAATCTTAAATTATCCTGATTTTAATGCTAATTTTATTAATCATATTGTACATCGCCAGAGCCCTTCTCTGAGTGAGATAGGCGATTTAAAAATATGAAATCTAAACAAATAAACAAACAAATAAAATCTTTCTAGTATTCTCTACTTCCACATTTCCACATTCTTAATTCATTTTGGAGAGTGCTAATCATTTTGTCCTGTAAAAGACCAGTTTTAACCCAAACCCACTATTCTTTGCAAATTAGTAGATTCTAGAGATTGTAGTACCTGGCAAATCGGTATGTGGCTGCTCAAATTCCACTAGCAGTATAGACCACACAAACATGTTTGATTTGTGTAACAAAATAACTACCGATATTCTCAACAGTGCTCCTGTTCAAAGCACATTTTTCCTAAAGTAAGGACCATTGATTTTTATAATGTTAACTTTTCAAATAAGATCGTTTAGAACTGCAGCCTTATTTTAATTTAAGGTTTATGATTCAATTATAATTGACTAAGTCTTATTTTTAGACCAGTGAATAATGGAAAATCTATTTTTTATGCTCTGCAATAGTGTAATAGTGAACAAGTTTATCATCTGTTTCATTCTATTATTTTGAGCTATAGTCCAACAGGCAAATGTTCAGGAAACATACATCTCTGGTTGGGATGAATTGCTTTAATTTCTGCATTACAAAAGAAGGAAAGAGGAAAATTAATTAAATACTGATATGCTTTTTTCACTGTCAAAGTTCTATTTTTAATCTGCCAGTTCCAGAGTTAACTTGACATGAAAGACATGTTCCAATTTTATCTCTGTGGACTTTGTAAAAGAAAAATATTTGGGCTTTTCAACATCTTAACAAAAGATCAGAAGCACTGGTCCTAATTAGCAAACATATGAAGGCTTCCCTATAAAGGTCAGAAATTAGTGTTTTCCAAATGAAAATTGATATTTTAAGGAAGTTGACTTATGGAACTTAAAGACAAATCAATACTTCATATATGATTAATTATTCTAAGTGTTGAATACTACACAAAATAAACTTTGGATCACAACATGGCAAAAATGAAATGTTAGCTTCATTTTACTTCTATTTTTAGGAATAATATGTGTTTAAATATTTTGGCATTATAGTAAAAAATGATCAGGTTAAAGTTGATATTATAATATTAATGATATATTAGAGATTAATGTACTGTTGGTTTATCAATATATGACTGTCACAAAATTGTGATCCAATGTTAGTTATATTTTTAATCCTGATTGTTCTTATCTTGAATATGTATCTATTTTCTGATTTCTATTTTCTCTTTGGATCCAAGTGATTTCATCTTATGTCCTTTTTCTATTAGTCACTCTGTGAATTGATATTTGCAAACTAACTGTGTGTTGATGTTGCTGCATCATTTGAAATATGCAAATTATTCCCTATTGCTACTCTTTTTATTTTATTGAGAGATTGTAAAATCCATCTAAATATGGTTTTAGAAAATTCCATAATGTGTTAGCTAAGAAGGTAGCCATTCTTTTTCCACCTTTTTTTTTTCAAACAAAAGACTTGGACAGTTTAAAATAAATACTCAACATTTTACTTCTATTGGAATCTATAGGTCCAATTTTCCTGAAATGTGAGTATTCAGATTTCTCACATTTTCTAATTTTTCAAATACTAATATTTCTAGTTCTTTTTCAAATTAGCCTCACACAGAACATAAACTTCATATGTTCAAATACACTAACGTTATTTCTCTGAACCAGTGCTATGTAATTGCCATTCTTTTTACTTTTTAAATTTTTTTTATTGCTATACTGTAAACATCTATGAAGATTCTTAGTCATCCAGGTCATGATTGTCCCAAAGGTGCTTTTCAAAAGAGAACTGGACTTCCTTTGTTTTTTCTTGAAGATGTTTCACTTGTCATCCAAGAAGCTAAGTATAAACATGCAGTATATACACTGTATAAAAGTATACATGCACAATAAATGAATGAAAAAGACAATAACCATAATCCAAAATAAAGGTTTTTAAAAATGGGGAAGAAACTCCACATAACTACAGTAAATCCCAATACTCACTCATCCGCCCCAAAAAAGGATTGAAAGGTTTTTTTAAAATAAATTTTTATTGAACACACATTAAAAACATTGAACACAGTGTAATCGTTGTGACAGTTATCTTTGCCATACCTACTAACATATTGTGTAAATTAATATATATCTTACTATTTATATACATTTAATCTATTCAGTATTTACATATACAAATAACACTTTGTAGTTACATATGTACATTTCCTAGGTTCTCTGTTTTATAATTTCTAGTCATTCCTTATTTTAGGTCCTTCTTTTCCATTGAGAGTTTTTAACCTCAAATTAAACCCAGTCCACATAGAATAATATTGACCAATCTTTCAATTATGTTGATAAAAGACTATTTCAAAGAGTGGGAGTGAACACATTTCTTCCATCCAAAATATTATGATGGAACTAATTATTTCTTTCCAACCACAAAGAATTATCTTATTTGTTACAGAAAGAGAATTTCATTCCTTATATACATAGTTTAACATCACATTGACATTGATAAATTGTATTATTACCTGTAGTCCTCGACTTGCAACCATAATTGAGCTCAAAATGTCTGTTGCTAAGTGAGACATTTGTTAAGTGAATTTCGTCCCAGTTTATGACCTTGTTTACCACGTTTTTTAAGTGAATCACTACAGTTCTTAAATTAGTAACGCAGTTGTTAAGTGAATCTGACTTCCCCATTGACTTGGCTTATCAAAAGGTTGCAAAAGGTGATCATGTGGCCCTAGGACATTGTAACTGTCATAAATATGAGTCAGTTGCAAAGCGTCCGAACTTTGATCACGTGACCATGGAGATGCTGCAACAGTCATAAGTGTGAAAAACAGTCATAAGTCACTTTTTTCTGTGCCGTTGTAACTTTGAACAGTCACTAAGTGTTGTAAGTCATAGACTACCTGTACTTTCCCCTAAATCATATTAACACTATTGTGAATATTAGGCCAAAACAAGATAATCATAAGTCATGTTGGAATCATAACACATCAAATATATTAAATCTAATGGATCTCTCACAGTTATTATTTTATTATTGAATCAATAGATTCCCCCAAAACATGTATTTTTCAAATAGTGGAACAGTTCCATGTGACACAGACAAAGGAAACATGTTGATGTGTAGTTTCATGTTCTTACAACAGTCTAACTATACGTTTACCAAGCTTTGATTGTAATTAAACTGATTGTGTTATGTTTGCTAAAGGAATAAATTAAGGCAGTTCTTTGATAGTATGGCAAGAACGTCTCAGGCCATATGGGCTGTTGTGAAGCTGAAATTGCTGTAAAATTACAATGTGTTTTACTTAAATTATGTTTCAATATATGCTATAAATTGGTTATGAGGAGTGAAAGTATTGCAAGATTTGCCATTTATAAACAGCCTAAGAGAGGGCCAAAAATATTTCAAATATGAAATGAATTGTGATTTACATGTGATTGTTCCCAATGCCCTTCCAAGCTGATCCCATATGATCCTGTAGCTTGATGACTATGATGCCTGATAGGACTTTCCACATTATGGGGAAGCAGGTTTTGGCTTGATAGTTGGGCAGTGCTGTTCCCTTATGGGATCTTGCATGATCAGCACTGTCCTTCCTTGAATTAGCCATTTTGGGTGGGAACCTGCTTCCAGCATCTGGCTCATCTGTGCTGCTAGGCATTCAGGTACTACTATTAGGTTTTTTAATGAGTAGGTGTGGATGATGTTCGAGCCAGGTGTCCAGTTTTCCATGTTCTTGACCCACTATTGTATGTCTGCTTTGTGATGGTAACTAGTACTTCTTACCACAGCAACGAGAGATTGCTGTGGTCTGTTCTCAGGTCCTGCAGCCATATTGCATTATCTTTCTCTCATATTTTCTTCCAGTACTGTTCAATTTCTGCTGTTGGTTATTGTGCTATTTCTGTGCTATTGCACTGCAGTTGGGATTACATCTTGAATGGTTCTTTGGAGAACCCAGCATTTTTCCTTTTGGTCTCTGCGTCTCTAGTGTATCCCTGATAGCCAGTGCTATGAGTCTTTGTATAGGAGTTTGTAGGGCTTCAGATGGAGTCAGGCCCTTGCATTTTTTTCAGTAGCGGAGTCTTATTCTTAATCTTCACAACCTTTGGTAATTCCACCAGCTGACTAACCTCTCTCTGAGTTGCGTTGATTTTAGGCTCTAGCCTTATTTTCTGGGAGAGAGGAGTTATGTACTACTTTTTTTTTTATTGTGTCATCAAGTAGTAGGAAGGGATAATTATTGATGAATTTGAAGTGTTTTGGCAACTTGTCTGTTGTAATCTGGATACAGAGACCTGGAAGACAAAACAACTCCTGCTATCTCATATTAGGTCAACACACTTGAGCCCTCTAAACAAGAACTTTCCCACCATTGAAACATCCTCTTCTTCCACAAAATGGTTCAGGTGTTTCTTTAACCCATTGGGGGAGGGGGGCAGTGCCTTCTGTCCTATTCCATGGAGCAAGATTTGGTAAGGTTTGCTCAGGTGGCTGATACCATTTGCTGATCTGATCTTGGACAGCAAATGTCCCAGATGGAGAGCTCAAATGAATTAGCATGGACTCTTTATATAAACACAAGAGGGCAAGTTCTGACCCTTCCTTCCCCAAATGTCTTCACTCTTATCTAATCTTTCCTAGAGGAATCTGCCAGTCTTGGAAGATTCTTGTGAAGGTATATAGAACAATAAAGTAGCTAGTTTGAATTCTATGTTTGTGGGTCTGATCATTTAGGCTTGACAGCTCAATTGGTAATAAATACCTACTGACCTATGGTGTCCCTGGGTCACATTCTTCCATTTCTTTGTGTCTTCTAGTGCTTCCCACCCCCTCTCTCTATGCTTCTTCTGAGGAACTTCATCTGTTTTGACCAGGAACGTTTTACTTTTTCTAGTGTGTTGCTCTTTTATATTTTCCTCCAACGAAGTTAAAAACTTGGACTTCCAGCAGATGTTTAAGTTGTCTTCAAGCAAGTGGTGAATCATCAGACATGTTTTGAAGATCAGCACAAAAGTTTCTTAACAGAACAAGTTATTTACGGTCTCTCCTGCACCCGCTCCCTCCCAAACTCCCAGATCGTGATACTGTTTACTGTTCTGTTGATTTCCCAGAATCTGCTTATCCACTTTATTTTACCAAACAGTATAATCATTGATGAAACTTTAATATACGTGTATATACACGTCCATGTCCGTCTGTCTATCTTTCTGTCTTTCTGGCTGGCTGGCTGGCTGTCCATCATTTATATTGTATTATTCTATTCTATTCTATTCTATTCTATTCTATTCTATTCTATTATTATTATTATTATGTTTTCTTAATATAGAAGCATTAGTATAGGTCTCAGGGCTAGCACATAACCACTAAGATGTGATTGTTATGTGGAAAATCACATAATTGTGACTGTGCTTAAGACTTCGGCTTTTCTTTTTCCCTATTCCTCTGCTGGTGCTACCACATTCCTTTTAATGTGTTTGGCCATTGTGTGCCAGCTTACTCTCTTATAATATCTTCCTCTCCAATCTCTCTGCTCTTTATTGGGGTGACGGTGGTGAATGGGTCTGGCACAAGAGAGATTGCTTAAAGAAATTCCTTGTTTAGGCATCTTTTGACTATAAAAGAGTCAAGCACAGAACAACATGTAATAACTCCTTGAGGGAGATAGGCAGGTCAAAAACATGAAATATAAATAAAAAAAAGAAAAACTGACTAATGGCTAACATTAGAGAGGGAGGGTGGGGGAGAGAGAGATGCTACAAAGGTCAGAAATGAGCACTCCCTTCTCCATAGAGGTGGATATAGCCTCCAGGATAGGGATTAACTCCGTCTGTTTGCTGACAGGACCGAGTCCTTCTCAAAAGTTATTTTTTCAGCATCGCCATAACTTTGAATGGTTCCTGCATGAGGCAGTCAATAAGTGAGGTCCTCCTGTACATTAAATATATCTCTGCTGTGTTTCTTTACTCTTATTAGTGACTTGCTTCATCATGCTTCCACTGCATTAAAAACTGTAATTATTAACTAGTTCGATTTGTTCTTCTTTATTTGGGAAGTCAAGTTTATGATTCCCTACGGTAATTTTGTCACTCTCTAGAAATGACGCAGTAGTATTCTTCATTCACTATGTGTATATGCATAACCTATGTCAGTGATGGCGAACCTATGGCCCACGTGCCACAGGTGGCATGCGGAGCTATTTCTGAGGGCACGCGAGGTGCTGCCCTGTCAGCTGCAGCACGCTTGCGTGTGCTGGCCAACTAATTTTCAGCCTTGATTTTCGGCCGTTTTTTACCTTCTGGAGGCTTCAGGATGCTTCCCTGAACCCCCCAGAGGGTGAAAAATGCCCCGACAGGCAAATCGAAGACACTTCTGGTTTGCCCTTTGGGCTGTTTTTTACCCTCCGGAGGCTTCAGGACGCTTCCCTGAAGCCTCCAGAGGGTCAAAA
>JANHFT010007796.1:0-18220 GCA_032467955.1 Pseudoxenodon macrops | reverse complement strand
TGTATCATTCTGTGTGTATCTTTCTATGTCTCTCCCCCCCACCTTTCTCTCTCTGCCGCGGCTGGCCCAAGCCAGCAAGCTCTTCTTGGGGCACTTCGCTACATCTTTTATTGGTTCTTTTTGGAAATCTGGGCTGGCAGAGGAACAATCAATCGCCAGCCATGGCAGAAGTTTCCATTCGGCCAACCCTCCTCCTCCCCTCGCAACATCCTGGTTCGCTAAGGGGGGACACCCTCCCTAAACAAGCAGCTGCCTGCCCCACGCCTGCCTTTCCTGCGCTTTGGCGCTTGCTTGAGGAGGGTCTCCCCACGCTTGCGCACACTCCTGGCTCAGCCACAGCCAGCCAGGTGGTTGCGAGGGGAGGAGCATCGCCCAAAGGGAAGCCTCTGCTGTGGTTGGCGATCATTCCTCAGCCTGGATTTCCAAAAATACCCCAAAAAGAAATAAAAGGGGTGGGGAGTGGGGCCAACCAGTGATGGGACAGGGAGCCACAGCAGAGGGCCCAAAGAGCCACGTGTAGCTCCGGAGCTGCAAGTTGTTGACCCCCGGCCTGGAGGAACGTTGTCCATAGGGTCACAATGGCTTGGACATGACTTTGCAACTAACAATAACAAGTAGTATATCTCTAACGGTGTAGGCTACCTTCAATGATTGCATGTGGTTAGCTGAATAAACTACACTACTTCTAACAGCTGCCTCTTGTTTTTATTTGTAACCCAGCTCAGGAAACGGACCTAGAAAATTATTCTAACAATTTAATCCTGTGACTAAATAGGTCAGGACATAAAGCTAGCCAGTATGAGTGTTTCAACCTGTTCCTGGCTGAGGTAGTAGGTGGAGTTTTAAGTGATCTCAACAATGTCTTGAGTTCCTTCTCCTGTGTTTTAAGGCTCATGAATTTGGAAACAGATATTTTCTTCTACAGATTTCAATATTTTTTGGGGTAGTCTGCCCCAAAGCTAATGCCTTCAGTTGCAAGATAAGTATAATTTATTATAGAGAAGGCATTTCCTTAATGTTCCTTGAACTATTATGTGATTAGATTAATATTCCCTTCCCTTTCCCTTCAGGAGCTCAAGGTGATCTATGTCTGCAACGGACCAAATGAACAAGTAATCATCTACACTTACAAAAATAAATACAGTAGAAAATAATGAAGACAAATGATTCAAACCATTATTCCACATCAGTAGTTTAATGTTAGCATCACAAGAACTCATTTATGAAACAGAATTATTTTCCTGAATAATGATTTTAGTGGTATGTTTTATGTGTTATATTATTTCTGCAGGCACTCTGCTTAATCAGCAAAGAGAGGGGGAATTGCAAATTAATAAATAAAGAATTTAGTACCAGACTGAATGCAGCTTATCGTCAATTTTCTGCAAGTACCATCACCTACCCTCTATTGTACTCCAGGTTGCTTCCAGCAAGTGGCTGCTCATAGTTGCTTTTTCATCATGAGAATTTCCCCCAAAACTGGTAGTTAGAAACATTTCCAGTACCAAAGAATGCATAGACATAATGATTACTTATCCACTTTCCTACCTGGGGCAGGAATAATTTATCATTTTATTTCTATGAAATTGTATAATCGCTATGGAGTTCTTGGTTGTTTGCTTGCATAAATTTCATTAGCCAAACAGGTAACATAATCAGTGTGAACGAGTGTGGGTTTGTTGCCTATTTAAATCCTTGTCATGCTAGTTTTGGTAGATGTGTAGTTTTCTCTTTGGTGATTTCTTGATTAAAGTATTGTTTTCTGCCTGATTGTCTAGTGCTGATCCCTGCTTATCTGAATATGGGCTGCTGATATGCTACAATGTTTTTGTTTCCTTTCTAGATTTTTTAATTGCCTCTTTTGAATGGTGTATGGATGTGGTTTATATCTATTGATGGCTGATTTGTCTGAATGCCAAACTTCCAGGAATTCTCTAGTATTTTGGGGTTTGCCTTTGTCTATCATGCAAATAGTTTCCCAGCTGAAACTGTGATATGTCTGTGCATGTGTTGTGAGATTTATCCTGTCTTCAGATAGCTAGTTGGTGTTCATGTATAGCAGGGGTCTCAAACTGACAACCTGCGGGCTGGATGCGTCATGCGCAGGCTATTCTCCCCCCAGCTCTGTAAATGGCAAAAACATTGCAAAATGTCATGTGACGGCAATGTGACACCACAAGTTTGACACCCGTGATGTATAGTGTGGTGATCATGTCCGTTCTGTATAACTTTTTGAAGCTATCCATCTTGATGGTTGTCACCAGAGGTGGGTTCCTAACGGTTCGGTCTGGTTCTACCAAACCATTAGTAACTTATCGGTCTGGTTCAGTAGAACCGTTAGTGCCACACCCTCAAGTTGGTTCTTTCAGTGGTGCCATAGGTGCTGCCATTTTGGATTTTGCTTCTGCGCATGCACAGAAGCTTTTTTAAAGCACTGCACATGTGCACGCGGCACGCAGAAGCCACAGCGCGCCCCTAAGCAAACCGGCAGTAAGAAGATTTAGAACCCACCTCTGGTTGTAATGTTGCTGTATGCAACATGGTGTACTTATTTGCTCCATGTAGAAATATTTTATTTTAGCCCTGGAGTTTTCATTCAGTAACTTATCTTTTAGTACTGAGAATTTTGTTTTTTAGCACTGAGTGAAAAATGCTCTATTTTTTCAATACTATACATTCTTTCATGCTTGTTTACATTTCTTTCTTACTTATTGCTTTATATCAAAAGCCTTTCAAAAGGCCACAACCTTTCTGCATGCATTAAAAGGAAATCTCAGGATAGAAATGTGAATATTCTTTAAACTTTTCCCTCTTATATTTACAATTTGTAAACACAGTGCTTGAAGATCCACAATATGCATGAGCCCGAACCAGTAACAGTTGAATCAGAATATCGGATCTAAATTTTATAGGTTAATATTGTAAACTATTAATGTTTGCATGACTATTTTATTTCTCCCATTCTTTCATTGCTATGAAGAATGACTATAAGTGAATGCATTATTAATTTGTTTCTAAATTAAATTAGAAAATAAGTAAATGAGTGTAATAGAGTTTACTTTTCATTAAAATTACATCATATACATTATTTTTCTCAGTGTAATTCACTTCCTGTTTAAATGAATTGCACAATTTCTCTCTCCAATGACTGTCTTATCTATACTATTATCATTGTACAATCTCTTGATGTATGTCAGAATTATTTTTGCGCTAGTAGAGGTGCCTTTTTGGATTAATTTCCTCAGATTAGATTCTTGTTAATAAGAACTGACAACGTGATCTGACAAAATGATCTGCTAATCTTGCTCTTCTTACTTTGAAGAAAAATCATCTATGCATCTCTCAAAAACTGCCGGTGACAAAATATAGCTATCCTGAAAAGCTATTAATAGGAATATGATTGTACTGTTATTAGAGGATAGAAGGGGAAAAAAATAGGTTGGTAGACAAGACTGACTCAAAGTGAATCTTAATCTAAATGATTAGGAAATTGACATTAAAAGACTTTCATTTGCTCAATCAACATTTTTTTTCGGGACACAGGGCATTAATATATGCCAAACCACTTTGAGATCTGACAGATGTGACCAGGCAAATTGCAGCTATGTTCGCTGCTACTTGCCAATGCCTAACACAATGTATTTTTGTGTATTTAAAACAAGAAAGTACTGAGATGGAAACCAAAAGGGGGTCATTTTTTCCCTCGCTAATGGAGTGCAAGGCTATTCTGAGGTGATCACCCTGTCTATCACCAGTTGAGTGAGTCATTTGACAAGATAACAAATTGATTTTTCCCCTCCATCCTATGATAATAATGGTGAAAAAAAGGCAGCGTTTTCTTTGGACTTTATATAAAGTGATGCATCACAAGCAGAGGTTGAGAACTGGAATATATTTGAATACTAGCTACCATAACCTTAGTAGAATCAGCGAGTGTACATATGCATATACTTCTCGACTTACGACCATAATAGACCCCAACATTTCTGTTAAGTGAGACATTTATTGGGTGAGTTTTGTCCCATTTTACGATCTCTCTTGCCACAGTTGTTAAGAGAATCACAGCAGTTGTTAAATTAGTAACATTGACTTTGCTTGTCAGAAGGTCACAAAAGGGGATCACATGGCCCTGGATCAAGACTGCAACCATCATAAGTTTGAGTCAGTTGCCAAGCATCCAAATTTTGATCACGTGACTATGGGGATGCTGCAAAGGTCATAACTGCTAATAAACAGTCATAAGTCACTTTTTTCAGTGCCGTTGTACCTTTGAATGGTCACTAAATGAACTGTTGTAAGTGAGGGCTACCTGTACATGTATACTCACACACACACACACACACACACACACACACAAAAGCACCAGATAATATATATAGATAGTATATACCAGTGATGGCGAACCTATGACACACATGCCACAAGTGGCACTCGGATCCATTTCTGAGGGCACGTGAGGTACTGCCCTGTCAGCTCCAGTGCAGTTGCCAGCTGATTTTCGGCCTTGATTTTCAGGCATTTTTCACCCTCCGGAGGCTTCAGGACCCTTTCCTGAAGGCTCTGGAGGCTTCAGAATACTTTCCTGAAGCTTCCGGAGGGTAAAAAACGCCCCAACAGGCAAATCAAAGTCACTTCCGGTTTGCCTGTTGGGCCGTTTTTTACCTTCCGGAAGCTTCAGGACGCTTCCCTGAAGCCTCTGGAGGGTGAAAAACAGCTCAACTGGCAAAACGGAAGTCCCGTTGGCCCATTTTTCACCCTCCGGAAGCTTCAGAGGGCGTAAAACGGCCCAATGAGGTGTGAAATGGCCCAATGGGAGGGCCAAAAACTTCCCAATGGGAGGGGGGCACAGTGCAGTGTGCGTGGGGGGGGTTGTGTGGTAGCACGCATGCACGTGCAAGCGCGCACGCTGCCATTTTTGGCATGTAAGAAGAAAAAGGTTAGCCATCACTGAACTATGTGATTGCAAATGCAGTAGATCTTCCACTGTATAGAAGTACCCCGAGAGGGACTTTAAAAGTTATTTGTGGGAGAACATGAATAACCACCACCCCTTGCTTATCTATATTTTTTCAAACACAGCAAACTGTAACAAATTACGTTAGCTAAGATATGACACTTGTATCATCCTTGTATGTTAATGTCTTGCAACTGAAGGTGAGCAGCTTGCATGGTGGTATAGTACTTGTATAATAAGCCTTTACCTTATTATAAATGTGTGTATGTGTGTGTATGAATTTTTATGGGTTTGAGGTTTGTGATTCTGCCTATAATTCAATTTCCATATACTACTAAAAAGAGCCATTGATCTCAGAGTATGGAAGCACTGCATATATTTTGACTGCTAAGTTATGTGATTTTCTGTTATTTAGAGGGTTCTATGTATTCCCATTTTGCCTGAGATATTTCGGTGGATACACAATTACTATATCAATAGCCCTAGCAGGTCAGCTCTTGATAATATTTTCATTTTTTTTGGAATGCATGACTGGGCTGAACTAAACCAACAAAGAGTTTTGCGTAAAAGCTTCAAAAGCAAAGTTGATGGAAGTTTCAAAATGGTGATTAGCTTTATCATGAGATTTTAGCACCATAAAGAAGCTATCGTGGTAATCTACGGTTTATATGCCTTTTTTTTTTCTGCTTGAAGGGACCTAAATTACATCTGCAGCAAATGCAAGCTGTTAACGTCTATTGGAAGAAAAGGTGATGTGTCTCGAGGAAAGGGGGAGGGGGTGTCGTGGGGGGGAAAAGGTTTTGCCGCTGTTGAGAAAGGATATTAGAAAGAGGAAATTTGTATAGGAGGAAAATGTAAGTTCACAGAAGAACATGGCAAACAGAATTGGCAGTAAAAGAGTTCTGCAGCCAAAACTAGACTCTTCCAGCAAAGAGGTATTGTGAAGAAACACTGTGGTGATCAATACTCTTAGTAAGGCTAGTGTGCATATTGATATAACCTTGGAGAGAGGTTATAATGTAACTTTGCTCATTTGTAGTGAGTTCGGGAACATTAGTAATTCAGAATCAGCAAAATTTCCTCGCTCTGGACATTGAAGCTCACTTTCGCACAAAGACCTTGGCTTCTAAAAAAACATTGCATAAAATTGCCAAAATGTGGAAGATTTTGATTTTTAAAACTGTTATTATTGATTTGGGGTAACTACATTGAAACCTACTATAGATTGTCCAGTAAAAACAAGAGAGGAAATATGTTACAGCAGCTTGAAGTACCATCAACTGTGGTATTTTACTGGACCAACTCTGGGGATTGGGAGTAGGGGGCACTATTTGCAGTGATTCTCCTCCATTCTCCCTGGCAGATTACAGTCAGTATTAATGGGGAAGAAGAGCTGGACTGCCCCATTCCAGGCAAATGATTCTGTTTGTGTGCTGGCTCAGTGCCTGCCCTGGAGGCTATAAGGGCCTGGAGGGGAGAAATTGGTTGCAAGTCAGTCCTAGCAAGAAAGAATGGTCAAAGTGTCCCTGTCCCCACCATCCCCACCGTTCCCGATCAGGAGAGTTGATATTTTGGACTAGATGATACTCTCCCTCACAGATCTGGTGCAACTTGTGCACTAATTGTGTCCATTCCTGGACCTGGAAGCATTACTTATAGTCGGCCATGCCTTATCACCTCCTGTTTGGTTTACTTTACACGAGGCTTCCCATGAAGTCTGTCTTGAAGCTGCAACTGGTTCAGAATGCAGCTGCTTAGGCAGTTATGGGGATGTCTTAATATGTCCATGTAAGCCATGTGCTTTGTGAGCTGCAGTTGGCCATTTGCTTCCAGGTGTGATTCAAGGTGTTGACTGTTACCTATAAAGCCTTACATGGTATACGATGTGGTTACTTGAGAGCTATCTGCCCAAGTTTATTTGATCTTACAGGATTGATGCACTCCAGATCCCTTTGATTAAATAATATACTGTGTCAGGAGCACAAAAGTATGCCTTTTTTGTGCCTGCATCTGGCTTCTGCAATGAGGTTCCCCTTGAGGTCTAGATGCCCTCTATTCTTCTATTGTTTAGAAGGACCTTAGAGATTTGACAAGGGAGAATGAAGACCCTTTACTTTGTCCTTATTCAATTTTGTCTCTCTCCCCATATTTTGTTTTGTTTTATTTTAATTTAATTTTAATGGTTGTTGTTGTATTTTCCTTGTTTAAATTGTGGGCCTAATAGAATTATTGAGAGTCAGGCACCATACAAATTTGTTATATAAATGAAATGATTCAAAAATAATTGTTACTGTTGCAGTGTATCCTGAAATACATCTTTTTAAGATTTCCACAGCCTTGCTAATAATACACATTTTTTCTATGTACTTGTTTAAAGAGATTCTTGACCAGCAACCAAATTTAGGAAATATACATTTTATTGGACTAAATCTATCCGATTTATTTTACCAAGAAAACAACAAAAATCTCAGTAAAATTAAGTATCTTAAAGGGGCAGGGGGAGAAGGTCTAACTGAAGATTTAGAGAAGATTTAAATAAATAAGACTTGACCTTCATATTATGTTTATAGGTTTGCCTGCAGATAAAAATGGCTGCTAGATTATGAAACCTTGACAATTATATTTCAAATTATATAAAACACTGCATTTATATATGAAAGTGGTAAAAAATCAAGCCTATAGATAATTTTTACCTAGTTACTTGTTTATAGGCTATAGGCATGACAGGTGGCATGCGGAGCCATTTCTGAGGGCACACGAGGCATTGCCCTGTCAGCTGGCCAGCTGAATTTTGGCCTCGATTTTTGGCCGTTTTCACCCTCCAGAGACTTCAGGATGCTTCCCCAATGGGCAAAATGGAAGTCCCGTTGGGCCATTTTTCAACCTTTGGAGACTTCAGAGAAGCCTCCTGAACCATCTGGAGGGCGAAAAACGGCCCAATTGGGGGGGGGGCATGCATGCGCAGTGCAGTGTGCGTGAGGGGGGTTGTGTGCTGGTACGTGTATGCATGCTAGCGCACACTGACATTTTTGGCACGCAAGAAGAAAAAAGTTAGCCATCACTGGTCTATATGTTGCAGGTAAATATGAACTAAATCAGGAGTCTACAATATATTATAACAGACCTCGAGTGAAAACATGAGCATTTAATTTCAGCTGCCCCTTAAATGGTTATGAAAATGGCAACAACAGAAGGTTGTAAATTCTGGGCAATAACGTAAAAAGAATTTCCTCAAAGGTGACATTTTTCCCTCTTGTAATTTGAGTGTGTGTGTGTGTGAGAGAGAGAGACAGAGACAGAGACAGAGAGAAAGAGACCAAAGAGGGTGCCAGATATTTCAGAAACGATATAAAGTGTTGCATCTGAATTTTAGTATATATCAATCAGCATATTCAAATCTTTACAGATACATAGTTACAGAAGGTTGTTGTTTAGTTGTGCAAAGCTACAGAAATAGTGGCAAAGTGCAGAGACCGCTGACATGATGGATTCACATCACACTGCTGGGTGGCAGCTTCATGTTATCGTGTTGGGGCTTCCTGTGCTGACAGCTTCACACCACAATGGTGGATTTCAGCTTCACACGACAATGATTCTGGGACAGGCTGAGTTTTGCCTTGCAAAGGGCTTTGCACTGTAGCTCTTGTAACTCCAGAGATGCAGTTTGGCAAGGCCCCCCAGGTGATTCTGGGCTGCTTGTCACCCTGCAAGTCAGGGTGCAGAGTGGTCAAAAAGTAGAGATATGTGGGGAGTTTAAATAAATGGTGATGTTGAAGAGAAAGTGAGCCTTGAGGCTGGAGGGACCAAACACTAGTGGCTTGAATTGGGGTGGATACTTGCTTAACAAGCCACGTTTCTCTGTTAATGAAAGTAAGAGGAAGTGCTTGGATTGCCATTGCTGAGCAATGTTGCCATGCAATATTGCACTTTACATATCACATGATATTGCAAGTATTGCTTAGTGACAACATTTCTGGTCCCAATTGTGGTCTTAAGTTGAGGACTACCTATATAATAAAAACCTATAGTGATTTTTACTACAGGGAACTTCATGCAGTTAATATATAAGAGAATGTACTGTATGTACTATGAACAATTCAGTGGACAGTTTTCTGCCTTACACCGTAGATAATAAGACTGGAAATTTTTAATGATTTCTAATGGTAGATCCTTAATACATTCAATTGAAATACAAATTGATTTAATTAAGGAGTAAAACTTTATGGGATGCGCTCTATACTTTTTCTGTCATTTGTCTTTTATTTTGTTAAATTGATAAAGCTTCTGAAATTTTTCATGTTAATTTTCATGTAATGATAATCTGCACATTTTGGGAAATGTTATGGATACTAAATGTTTTACTGGATAATATTAATTTTTAATTATCAATACTGTTTAACAGCAACAACAAAACAAAACCTTTCTACAGTACTTCTTCAGAACACCTGAACTTGTATGGATCAAACCAATGGAATTTCTAATCCTGCTTTTTCTCCCACTCTGGCATTATATTTTACTTGTTTATTTCTAATTATCTTCAGCCCTACATGATGCCATGCAGGGTGGGTGGAATAAAGTTTGTATTCACATTGAAGCCAGTACAAATAGAACTTGGTTCAAACTTTTATGCAGGTAGTCTTTGACTTACAACCATTAATTTAGTGACAATTCAATGTTACAACATCACTGGAAAAAAAGACTTTTGAACAGTTTTCACACTTATGGCTGTTGCAGAATCCCCATGCTCATGTGATCAAAATTCAGATGCTTAGCAACTGGCACATATTTATGATGTTTCCAGTGTCCCAAGGCCATGTGATCACCTTTTGTGTGGGGAAGCCAGATTCACTTAACAACCATGTTATTAACTTACTTAACATCTGCAGTGATTTGCTTAATAACTGTGGCAAGAAAGATCATTAAATGGGGCAAAACACACTTAACAACTTAGCAACAAAAATTTTGGACTCAATTGTGATCGTAAGTTGAGGAGTACCTGTAGTCAGTGTCAAAGTTCTGGAGCTGAAGCATTCTGTCACAATGCAGTGACAAATCAATACATACACATCTTCTTCATAGATATTCTAGACTGCACTTTAAATACACATGTGTGTGTGTGTGTGTGTTTCTTCCTCAATCTCTGTCTTCTGCCAGAGGCTTGAGAGTCTTAGCTGTTCCAAGCACTGCAGTTTTTTGGACAGAGAATGTTAATGTTATTGCTGGGATCTGTTGGAATTACTCTCCCAGCTTAGATTTCACAGCCCCAAGAGCTCTTATCACCATTGGGACCACTTTTGTCTTGGGATGTTTATTTGTTTGTTTACTCGATTTTTATCCTACCTTTATTACTTTATAAGCAGTTCAAGATTCAAATATACCTAATAGTTCCTCCACCTCCTATTTTTCGCACAACAATTACTCTGTTACGTGGGATGGGCTGTGAGAAAATGATGGCCCATATTTGCCCAGGTAGCTTTCGTGCCTAAGATGGACTGAAACTCACATTCTCCTGGCTTCTAGGCCAACACCTTAACCACTACACCAAACTGGGTATGACATATATGTTTCATGATTAAAATACAGTGTAATCCTAGAGTTGAATGCTTTAATTTTGTCTTGTGCTAGAAACTTCATTATATTTCCACCAACAAAGATATTTTTAGTAATGAGTTATTTTATCTTTAGATAGCTCATAGAATCTAATTTAGTGGTATTATGGCATCTAGAGCCTGATTTTGCAAGTGGCTATTAATAACAGTTTAAGACTTTCAGCACCTCTTACAATAAAAGAGCTAAATGCTAATTATATGTCTTTTATACAAGCCCCTTTGTTACAGTTACAGAACAGCAACTCTTGTCAAAGTTGTGTCAAATTTTCCCAGAATTAGGAAAAGCGTTTTTTGCCTATAGAAGATCACAGATACTTATTTATTTAGCATATGGCATACAGTGCCAGGGAAATCTATACAAGCTGGACACAATGCAGTCCCTGGCAGCCTAGATTGCTAGTTCATTATGTTGGGTGCTTGCACATCTAACCTTGGGGCACTGGGTGAGGGGGACTAGATTTATACCAATTAACTAGCAGCACTCTGGTTGCTGGCTCTTCGGGCTCCTCCACCAGTCTCACCTCGCCTCATGTTGGGTTACCTCCTGTCCAGCCAGGTCCAGCGCTGGTGTCGGCTTTCAACACACACAAATGCAGCAAGGGTTTTATCCACCGAAGTGATACCCATTTATCTATTCACAATATTGCATGCTTTCAAACTGCTAACAGCAGAAGTTAGGGACCGGGCGATGGGAGCTTACTCTGTCTCATGGAGCTGGACTCGAACCATCAGAATGCAGATCATTTCTGGCCAGCAGTTCCAGTATCATTAAGCCTCTGTGCCACCGTATCCCTCCACAAATGCTTTCCTTTGCATTTTTCTTAATGTTATCTTTTTATTTAGTGTTTTATTTAGTGTTTGTAATCTTTTCTCTTTTTAATTCTTTAAAATGTATGTTTCAGGTAAATGAAAATAAATGGTTAGGAGTCTTAAAAATATCAAATATGTTTCCTTTGTATATTTCTTACGTTCTTAAGATAAGGAAAATTCAACAGATTTTATTTCATGTGAATTAGCTATCCGAGGAGCTGGCTTTCAACTTCATTAGTTGGCAGTATAAAATGCTGACATACTAACACATGTGATAAAGTCTTGTCCAACTATTATTCTATTTTAAATTAAATTTCCATGAATGTTTTACATATATAGTTTATGAAATAATATGATTTAAAATATGAAATTAATTTTGAAGTATATACTAAAAATTTGGAATTTATCATCATACCTGGGTATCTAGCAAGCAATATAGCATAAATGATTATTCTCTTAACATTGAAAATAATAATGTAAATTTATAGTTTTGGATTGAAATGTTCACTTTTTGCTTATAAACTGTTTGTCAATTTGATCAATACTGCTTCATAAGGTTGTTGTTTGAGGAACTAACTGCTCTTTAGTTATTAGGAACCTTTGGATTAACAGTTTGATATTGTAAGCTTCCTATGAGTCCTTAGCAAAATAAAATTTAAATACAAGTTAAAGGACATTTTTTTAAAAAACAGCAAAAGGGCAAAGATTCTGGAAACTTTCAAACAGTCTAAAGGTCCAGATAGATTTGAAATAAGAGGAGTTTGAAAGCAGTCAAGTACCAAAGTGTAGCACCACCACTGAAGGGGCCACAAAACTCCAGCTCCCTCTGTCCCCTTTCCCCCCGGATAGCTTGGGGTCTTTTAGCTCACAGTCACTGATCCAGAGTCTCAGATCTCTTGTTTCGATCATTCACCGAATCACTTCTATTCATCTGGATCAGTTCAGCCTCCTGGTGTATCTGGCGCCCTCTCTGGTCACTGGCTCCGTCTTTTGCACGACTCTCTCTCTGGGTTAGCTTCTCTCTCCCCCTCTCTCTGGATCAGTGTTGCCCCCTTTTTGTCTTTCTGGATTGACTATGCTCTTGCTCTCTCTCTCTCTCTTCAAGTAAATGAAAATAAATGGTTAGGGGTCTTAAAAATATCAAATATGTTTCATTTGAATAATAAATTTATATTTCTTATGTTCTTAAAATAAGGTATTTATCTATGATGGTTGCATGTCCTGGGGTCATGCGACTTTCTGATAAGCAAAGTCAGAAGCCAGATTCACTTAACAACCATGTTACTAACTTAACAATTGCAGTGATTCACTTAAGAACAGCAATTCTGTGGCAAGAAAGGTTGTAAAACGGGACAAAACTCACTTAACAACTGTGTTGCTTAGCAACATAAATGTTGGGCTAATTGTTGTCATAAGTTGAGAAATATCCTGTAAATGTAAAAACTATATAATGGATAAAAATATCTGGATGCTTTCCACTGCTTGAAGATTTTAGTGTGAATTTCTCTCTGATGTGTATCTTATGTTTCATTTTAATACACAGAGTTCCATTATATTAGCTGCTTTTATATGTAATTTGGAAAGTAGAAACTAAGCCTAAATAATGATTTCTGCAAATGTTGGCAGCATCTTTTTTGTAATGGAATCTGGATAAAATACTCATTTCAGCTTATGTAAACGCTGAATAGAGTGCCTCCTTTTTTAGCTGTGATAGATTTCTGCAATTGGCTAGAATTACTAAGAAAATTTCAGTTATGTTAATCACCACACAATTTACCTGATTTTCAGGAATTAATTTTGAAATGTTATGTTATCTTTCATAGAGTTAGTACATTTGTTCACCTTTTTTGTCTTCTGCAGACTCTAAATAGTCTGTTAGTTATTATGCCTGGAAACTATGGTTATCTTTTCAGATGGAGCATCCAATAAAGTTTAACAAAGCAGCATAATCAATTAGCACACTGCAATGGATTAGCATTTAGTCTTTACAAAGAGTTAAATTCAGACTGTATAACATTGTAATTTGTTTCACTTATTTAAAAATAATTAAGTGTCATTGACTTATTAATAATTCAATGACAAATTAATACAAGGACAAATTAATACAATGCATAAATGTCATTTCCACTACATAGTATTTTATAACATTTTCCCATACTATATTTTACCATTAAACCTGTTTTGCAGGTTACTTTATAAAATGAAAACAGATACATCACTGTCATACTTATAGTCTTCTAATTAATGGCTGAGGAAGCTGTTTGACTGGGATCAGAATTAAACAATATAGGGTGAGCTTTTTTTGGGTTGGTTTGAGGGGTTAAATTTGGAGCATTTAATTATTGATAACTAATTATTTTACTTACTACTCAGTTTTTTGACGTGCCATTGGGTTTTTTAAAAATCATATTATCTGCAAATTTCTTGAAACCTTAAAAGTATATGGCAGTATTTGAACACTGGGCAATTTGCTAACATTTTGCCATGAAACTTATTTCTTTTGATTTCTTATATTTCTCTTTCTTATTTTCTTTTCAGTGAGTGACAGTTGCTTCAGGAACCTTGCAGAAGATCGCAGTGGGATAAACCTTAAAGACCTCATCCAGGATCCTTCCTTGTGAGTATTTATTTTCAAGGGTGAATAACAGATTTCTAATTGATGAACACATATATTAAGCCTATGTGGAACGCTCAAAAAGTTTATATCCAAAGTGAAACACTCTTCTCAAAGTGCCTTAACAGTCACATCTTATGAAAAACTTGTGCTACGGCTTTGATGAATTTTCTTAATTGTGGGTGCTTTTGTATGCATAGACAGCACTTTCAATGGAACAGCTTAACAGCCTGAAGTAGTATTGTATGTACATATTTATACAAACAGCTGAGTGAACCTTCTGAAGTATGTGGTTACTTTTAATGCTTTAGTGAGGCAATTTACTGGTGTTAACACATTTCTTAAAGCAACTTTTTTAAAATATTTGCATGATCCATATTTATACAAAAGAGCATACATACATGGGTACATGCATACATGTAAAAATAACTCATCATCATGTTGCAGTAGAACTTTCAGAATAAGAAACACCATCAGACATTTCCAGAGTTAACTTTAAGTAAGGCAATCTTTCATTCTGGCTTTAGCATCACACAGTTATGAAATTGAGAGCTAAGGTTGATATCTGAACCTGATATGTCTCATGTTCAATAATGATGGCATGGAATGTCTCACAGAAATTGAAGTTTTACAAGGCATCATAGAGCTGAAACAGTATGAAACACTTTAGCTGATATTTGAGTCTAAATCATCCAAAATTATTTGCAGTGCTAAGATTCTAGGAGACAAAAGCTTGGTTATTACTATATGATAGTAAGCAGTAAATAGATCACAGAAAGAACTTGAGTGGGAGGTGCCAAGAACAGCAGTTAGTAGAATGCATACCACCTGGCTATTCAGACATGGTTTTCAGTGAAATCTTGGCAAACATTTCTTATTCTAATTTATTATAAGATTCCATACATAATTTGTAAAATCTGTAAAAACATACTATCCAATAGAAGTTATTTTCAGAGATTAAAGTAATACATTTTCTGGTATCATTTATTTCTCTTCATCTTCCTTTTCTTTTTTAGATGCTGTACAGAAGCATTGCCTTATTTACATTTATAATATGTATATTCTTAATTAATCCTGAGTTAGGTTATAATGTAACTAGTTTGGTCAGAAATCTGGCTTTGCTAAAATGTACTGGGAATTGAACAGCCATGACTCTGTTATTCTGTTTCCCTTCCTTGTTTATAGTAAAAAAGTATTATATAAGGTCAGAACATATAGCTGATAATTGGTTTTTGGCTGATGAAAGATGGCAATTCATGACTGTAGGGAGCAGAAGGGAGAAGGAGCAAGTCTTTCAATCTGAAAGATCTCTGCTGAAAGAATATTTGAAAACAGCTAGTAGCTACAGAGAAGTGGGGATTCTTCAACAAGGTATTCAACAAAGCAGGAAAGCCAAGAACTAATGTTTATACAGAGAATTGACCAGCCTTCTTTCTGATCCTAACTAAATATACTTTAATATAATTTAATGAGGTTCACATAGTAGAATATCATATTCCAAGTATCTTTGTCAAAGAACATAATTATTTTGAAAGTGTATCAGAAACAAATAGGAACCCAACATAGTTAGCTTATTGGAACTGTGACTCTTTTGTTGCTGTTAATGAAAGACTAACCATTTACACAAGAGACAAAGTTCCATGATTACTAACCTGGTGGTTTATCACAGCTGCAATTACAGTTTCCTGAGAGATCATACTCTCAAAATTTCTAAGGGATTTGCTTTGTTTACATTTTAAAGGGTGCATTATTTCTTTCCCATTAATTGGTTAATAAGTTCTCAGCTGTGCTTTTGTGCCCACAAAATTGGTATAGAAGGATATAAAAATATCACAGAACATTTTAGTGTCCTCTGTCTTTAATTTTTCTTCTGAACAGATGGAGAAGGAAAAGGAAAAGGGGTGAGGGAAAGCATGGGAAAAATTATGTTCTTTAATGAAAGGCAATCCAGGTCAAACAGTCTATTAAGATAATGTAGACGTGTACATACCATCTGTGTCAGGACATAGATATCTTAGTATTTTTATCAATGGACACATGAGCGCCAAGTTAGCAAGAAGAAAAATTGGGATTTCCTGATTGAGTTTTTCTCTGAGAAATTCTGCGATATGTTGCTTTCATTAGATTGTCTCTCCAGTTATCTTTTTAATATTCTCTTGTAATTCTTAAGCTCTGACTGGAGGATTTATCTAGGATTTGACCAGGAGGAAAAGGCTGGTTTGATAAATAATCCAGATATGGAAAGGGAAAAGTGCTGGGGAACGTACTGAGCAACATTTATAAATGTAACATTAACTGCTGCTCCTTTATCTATCCTAGCTCTTAGCTCCTATTGCTTGTTGTCAGCTGCATTCTCCATAGTATCGATGGGCGAGTCCAGGATGGGTTTCTCTAGTCGTGTAGCTCTATGGACTGAGTTGAATCTCTGAGGACACGCCTTCCTGGTGACGTCTCCCCAGTTAGTCAACTCAGTTGAAGCTTATGGGTGCTTTTTGTCTAGCTCAGAGGTTCTCAAACCTGTGGGTCGTAACCCCTTTGGGGGTCGAACGACCCTGTCACAGGGGTCGCCTTAAGACCATCAGAAAACACATATTTCCGATGGTCTTAGGAACCGAGACGCCAACCGGGAGCCTCGAGGCAGAGATGAGCAGCGCTTTCAGCCGCTTTGGGGAAAGCAAGTTCCGGGATCCTGAGCAAAGCTTTGGCTGGCAGCACGCAGGAGGAAGGGCATCAAGGCCGCATCGGGCCCTGGGAAGAACCACGGCCGCCTCAACTTGGCAGGAGTAGGAGGAAGGGCCAGGATCGGAAGGGCAGCAAAACGTGATGTTAACCCAGGCCGGAGACTCTCTGCCCAGGTAGCCCCGATGGTCCCCCTTGAGGGAAGCGCCCCGACGGCCCCCCCGAGGGGAGCTTGTCAATTTTCCTGCCCATTGCCCCGAGGGGCTCCACCAGGGATCTCGGGATCCCGAGTCTCTGAGTCCCCTGAGACGGGCACACAAGGTGGCCCTTCCTTTGGACTGCCCACCAAGGCCAGCAACGCCCATGGCACCCTCCCTTCACCTACCTCCTGGAAAGGGCGCTGGAGCCCCACCAGAAGCTGTCGGCCTCTCCTGCCTCCTTTCACACCAATGGAGGCCCAGCCCGCCCACCACGCTCCCGCCCAGGGGGGAACGAAAGTGAAACTGGGACCGTCGTCTGCACAGAACCCCCCACCTCTCAGGGGCTGCCATCACAACTCTGGTTGATGGGAGCCGCGGCATTAGGAAGGTTGAGAACCACTGGTATAGTTCCTTAAAGCTTTTGACTAACTGTTGGTATTATTTTCATCCTTGGACTCTTTCCTTCTATTTGGAGATCACAAAAAAACCCTGAGCTGTTCCATCATTGCCCAGGGCTAGATTTCTTCAGAGAAAGACTGTAAGAATATTGTCCCTAAATTTCCTCAGAAACTTTATACAGCCAGCAAGAGGGAGCAGCAGCTTTCCGCAGCAGCTGATCAGCGCCGGAGCGCTAGAATAGCCCCTGGTGCTTAGCGCCAGTCAGCTGGGTGGTGGGGCTCTCTGCAGCGATGGATGGGAGCCCCAGTACTTCTGGCAGTCCCAGTCATTTAGGCAGCCCCTTGGCTCTCCGCTTCAAGCGGATCATAGCTTGCAGGGATCCGCCATTTTGTTTTGACTGCAGGTGACAGTTGAAAATGGCAGGAAAAGCAAACGCCAATTTTTTCATTATTTGTTTTCCTGTGGCTGGTTAGTGAGGAAGGCGTTTGAAGAGCCCTGATGATTAATGTCATTTGTGCTAACTGAAAGTGCCCTGCCTGCTTTATTCTAGCTGAAATTGCCCTGCCTACTTGTGTGGCCTCTTGGCTCTCTGCTATAGGCAGATTGTAGCTTGGAGGAGCTGCCATTTTTGTTTGCCACTGAACTCACTTAGTGACCAGGTGCTGTTTCTGGGGTTTTTGGGACTTTTATCTCAGCCACTGCCTGCTGATGCTTCCTAGAGTTTCCTCAACAGGCCTCTAGAGCAGCGTTTGGCGATTCCTTAGCTCTCTGCTTGCCGGATTGTAGCTCCCAGGAATCGGCTATTTTATTTTCCTGGCTGCCATTTTGCAGCACAGTTCTCAGCCATGTCAGAGCCTTTTTGGATTTGGAGAACAGGTCACTGGTTTTGTTCATACCAACCACACCTGAATTATTTTCCTATTGCTGCGGCAGCAGCAACATGCCTCAGACCGCC